>JBCAUG010389032.1:0-16430 GCA_038406175.1 Haplosyllis leylae
GTTGGACCTCTGGCCCTTATGTTAAGGGAGGGTCCCACTCACAACAGCAGGATAACTGAAATTTATGGGCTGGTGCCGAATTAAAACGGGGGGGTTGGTAAACAATACTACACTGGCCGCGTATGTAGTACGGCGGTAAGGTACTGATTTAACAGGTGTTTGTCGACAGGGGGAGGGGGGTACCCGAGCCAGGTGCAGTTGGGGAGAGGGGTACCTGAGCCAGGTCCAGCAGGGGGGTGAGGATGGGGGGTACCTAAGCCAGGTCCAGCCAGGGGGTGGGGGTACCCGGGTACACCCCCAAATTTTTTTTTGGAAATTTTTTTTGGGGGAAATACATCCCCAGGGATAGGTTCGCTATGCTACGGCTGGTATGCCTCTTGCGTTCAAGTAGGATGACTTTCTTGTTTACACTATTTTCAGATGGAATAGCAGCTTGTGGTTAAACTTAAAATGTCAGGGATAAAATATTGTGTACTTGGTTAATACCGAGTTGTTCTTTAAGTTAAGAATAGATTTACTTTGAATTGTATCTAACTGGGTGCGCAAATATTGTGTACTTGGTTTATACCAAGTGGTTGTTTCAGATAGAAATGGATTTAGATTTGTATGCAATTTTTTATCAAAATATTGTGTGCTAAGTGGAATTTTTAGAACAGATTGTTCTTGAAACATACCATTGTATTTTTAATCCACTTGGTACAATTATCTTTTTTAAAAAAATGTAACTTGGTATTGTACCAAGTGTCAACAGAATTTAGACGTGATTTTTGACTCAACTTTATCATTTTCAATTTGTTGTGGTAAATACTTGAAAGTCATTGGACTTTTCAGTGATGGCATTCCGTTCCTCATAGTATTTAATAAAGACATTCTTCGAAACTAATATGATTGTTAGAATCAGTTTGAAATCGATTCTCACATACATCCCTTCTTTAGTTATTTTTGGAACTACCAGTTTTAACAGTTCCTCAAATTTTTCAACATTCATTCAATTAGAAAATAACAAAAACATAGATATGGAAGTTGTGCTACTTGGTAGATTATTTAAAGTGTCTTTTGTTCCTTCAACACTTGAATCTTGGACTTAGATGATCGAGTTTTTCCACGTCAATCTGAATTTGTCATATCTGGCAATTTTGTATTATTTTGCAAAAATTTAATGTTAATAAATTGTCAATTATGTTTACTTAAAATTTTTGCAAATCTCTATTGTTTTGCAAGAAATATGTATAAATGTAGATGGCTAATTTTCTGTTCTCTACCACACTGCAGTAATGTATCAATTTCATTAGGTTTCACTACATACATTTCTCTTTTGAAATTGTGCATTTTGCATACATAGACTTATGTAAATTGTTACCTCTTGCAAATAGGACTATAGTAGTTTTAATAACTTTATGACATGCAGGAAGGTAATAAATATAGTGAACTTTCTGGGATTTGACGCTCACAAATCAATTATTTCCATGAATAGTTAATTGCCTTAAATTTTCACCTAGTGTTCTTTGTTGCGCTGTTTTTCTCTTACTCGCTAATTGTTTTTGAGGTTTTTACTTCAATTTTAAAATATATCTGATGTACAGTTATTTATGCAATAATATTCTTTGTGCGGCGGCAAGTAACAAGTAAAATTTTGTCTATTTGTCTCCATGTTTTATTTCTGTGCATTTGCAAATGTCAAGATAAATTCATTCAAATTGAGCATTATACAAAGCGAAAATTTCTGGATCCTGCAGTTGATTCTGATAAAGAATACTCTCATCTGGAACCATTTTACTGCTGCAACTTGATGCATCATGTACACTGTCGGTGTTTGCTGCAAGTAAATCAAGCTGAAGGAAACAAAATGATTTTTTCGTTGCTGTTAACGATATGAATAATTTAATTTACACTATTAAGTAATGTCAACCTTCATATTCATTCTCTTTCTCCACCTCATTTTCAACCTCTTCACGAAATTTCTCCAGATGCAGACCTTTCTGGAAACCCAGGGCTCTGAAGTATGCCGTAGTCTCCACACTTGATTTAGCTATTTTCCCTGCACATTTACGAATGTCATCCAGAACGGATTCCTCTTTCTCATCAAGCTCTGATCTAAAAAATAAATATTTCCATGCAATAAAATAGCCAAGAAAAAAGTGGCTGAACTGCGACTACAAATTCTAGACATAAATATACCTTTTGGCTTTCTGGTTAAAGGATGCTTTCAATTGTTGCAGTTGCTTCTTCTCTTGGTCATAGTTGAATTCCTTGGTGTCCTTGCTGAAAGGTTATTAATTCAAAATTGAAGTAATGTTAACTCAGGACGTATGCAAATACTTACAAAATCTAAAGGCTTACTCAATTTTAGCTTTCTTGATAAGATCGTCAAATCTGAAAATGAAAAAAAATTAAAGTAAAATAATGTAAGTGTAACAGAATTACTATGATTACTATTAAAAATAATATCATGTAATTTAAAATAATAAATTACTCTTTTTCAGCCTTAGATGTCGATGCGGCAGGCAACTGACGTTTCAGAGGCTCCTTGTGTGCAGTTAGCTTTTTCTTTGCCAATAATCTGAATGGAATAATAATTGAGATATATATTATAATTTCCATAAATGAAGTATGTAAGAAACAATATAAAATTAAATTACCCATCCTTCTTTCCATAGGTCTTCAAGGGAACTGTCTTCTCATTATTGTCGGCATTTTCATCGCACACATCAAAAACCAAATCTTCAAATAAATTATCATTGTACATGATTGCTATATTCAGCAATTCACACTGGTCGACTAAAATTTCAAAATTATCAGATATCTACTGACCACCTTCTTCCATTTCACCGCATATGTCTTTAGCCTTCTTTGCATCCAAAAATTCTTTGGCACAAGGTCCTTCACCAATGTCATTTTCTTTATCATCACCAAAGTCAACATTAGCAAGATTCTCATCTGCAATTAAAGAAATAAAATGCATTTCACAATCAAAACTTCAGAAAACTTATTACATAATAGAAATAAATTACCTAATGCTATGCAGGATTTCTTTGAAATCCCGTGCACCCATACATGCAGGATAGGATCTACAAAAAACAACACAAATCTCATGTGATGGTAAGATGACATAAATTAAGAAGCATTACTCATTTACCTGCATTTTCACCTAGGAAATCCCAACATTCATCACCATCGTTGTCATCACTATCATTGCTGTTATCGTCTCCTGGAATAAAAGAAACATTGAAAGTAATTGGGAAATACAAATTAATTTAATTATAACTAATTTAAAAATATCAACTCTTGGGCTTGGGCTTCCAACAATCCTCTTCCTCAGACCAATAAACAGAGGCATCCGAATCATCATGCTCCGGAATTTCTTTCTTCTTCAAATCTAAAAGAAAAAGCAACATTGCAAACAAAATTTCTGCATAAGTAATAGAGGAAAAAAAACTACGAGAAAATGCTGCCATTACCCTTCTTTTCTTTGCGACTCTGCTCATACTGATTTCTACAAATGAAAATATTCAAATGATGTCAAGACAGTAAATCGTCACAATACATTATAGGAATATAATGATTAATTTCTGCCCTTGCCCTGACACTGACTGCATAGCCCTTGCGTACTGTGCATCACTATTTTTGCTGTCGTCCAATTTCTTTTCCATCTGATTGAAATTCATATTTGAATAGTCAGCCACATGCAGCATGTCCAGCTTCTTAATATTGGGATGTTGTCTGAAAAGCAATGAATCAACAAAAAATTACAAATTAAGTACATAAATAAATGTTTAATATGAAATAAATGGTGAAATATAAAAATTTGAAATCAAACTAAAATAGTAAATGTTCACCTCAAACTCCTGCGAAAATGGCTCATTCTATTATAAATTCGTTTTTTGACTTTCTGATTAGTTCCAAAGATAGCCTCATGATACAGTAACTTCAAGTTATCGCAAACTTTGGCATCAGCTTTAATTGCCTGATAGACCATTTGAGACGATATTTCAGGACTTGAGGCAACCCCAACACTGTCAAGAAATGCTTTGACCTCTATGGTGTAGGATGGGTATCATCCCTCCAGAATCTTCGTCCAGTCTACCAGTGAAGCCATCATGAAAATGCGACCAAGGACACTAACAATTTACCTTTTTATAAACTAACAAAGTCATGTGATCTCATGCCTCACTAAATGTTGACTGAAAATGTTAACTTAAATTCAACTTTTATGTCAACTGAAATCTTTACACCTATTGGAGGAAAGTTAAACTTTTACGTTCGGCCTCAATTAAGAACTTCACTGTAACATATTTAGTGCAAACGTTCCATCATGATCATGGTTGCCTTTTTCAAGGCATATACTGGAAACCAGTTTGGTCCCTCAGACCTTGAAATATGAGACATCGACGATTAAATAACAATGCAGAGACGTTACAAATAACAGGCCCAATATGACGTCTTCCTCTCCAACGTCTTGTACCTGCTGCAGAGTATGAATTTTTGAGTATTCCAAAATATCGCTCAATTAAAGTTCTCCTTGACCTAAATGTCCTGGAATAGAAAATTAAAAATGGTTATCATAACAGTGTAGTACTTCCAGAATTGTTTTTTGCCATGCAAATAAGTTAGTCATACTTATCATTGTTTCTAATCACCTGCGCATTTCTTTACTCAGCTGAGGTTGATTTGCTTTTGGGAGTACCAAAATAGGTAAATTATGCTCAAAACCTTGATCAGCCATAATTTGTAAACCTTGTGGCAATACAGGTAGATTGATATGGCTGCAAAAAAATTTAGCACTGAATGGAAATATCAAACCCCTCTACAAAAGTAATAAATGTATCATGCTAATAACATTAAGTACCTCATGCAAAGACTATCATGACTCCTCCCAACAAATTCTGGTCTGCTCAAAACTATGAAGCCTAAAGCATCAATAATTACCAGCCAATTTAGAAAGAAACAATGTCTATCTTTCCTATAAAATAATCTTTGAAGCGCACCTAAGAAGTGAAAGCATTACAATTTATCTGTAGTAAAACATCACATATTTCAGTCAGAAAAATCAATCCCAATATTTTTTATTACATCTAACCTTTAGGTTTACTAATCCTAAATGGAGTACAGTCTAGAATTGCAACAACTCTTGGCCATTCAGGAAACGTCCCAGCTAAGTTTCGCCATTTATTCATACTATGCCATTTTATGTATTTCTTCACCAAATAACAATGTAAAATTCTCAATGTCCTATGAAGGATCCTGTGAACTGAACTTACAGGAATTCCAAAAATGAAGCCTAAATTTGCATGGTATGATAAGCACGCAACCAGATGATTGTCATTAGCACCTTCACAACAGAAAGAAAAAATAAATGAAACGAAAACAAATTGGTAGGATTCTTAAATGTTCTGCAATATAGGCCAGTAAGAACCTGATTTCTGAAATCCACTTTGTGTCTTCCATGTAAAAGTCTGTCGTCCACTATCAATTTAATTTGTTCTACCATGGAAGTTAATGTCTGCAGAGTTTCACCAGTTAGAGAGAAGAAATGAATCCAATTCCTTTGTAAATTTATCCAAACATCATGACTCTGAAACCTAGTTCTGAAATAATTTGAGAAATGGTAGCAATTGAAGATCAAAAAAAACCCCACAAATTCATCTTTGGCTGTCACTTTCATTCAGTATAAACGTATCCTATTATCTGAAAATACCTGTATCCTGCAATCAACTGCAGCAATAACTGAGGTTTAGATACCATTTTATTTTTCCGTTTCAATTTCAGATAAAATATGATGAGGTGAAACAAATTTAAAAAGTTTAATATGATATTGGAAAAACATCTGTTTATTAATATCATTTCCATATCATCCTCATCATTTGCCTGTTGCCTTCGTGACCTTCTGTACTTTACATATTGAATGGCTAGGGAAAGAAAAGCCAAAATATCTGTGAAATTTATCACTGGCATCATGTTCATGCGTATTTTGTTTGAAATTATATTTTGACACTCTTAAAATAGGTCATTCATTGTTTTAAATAAACATGATAAATTCTCCTATTTCTGTTCTTCCCTGTCGAAAATTTAATGTTAACTTCAAATGTTGTGTTTAGCGCTTCAACAGTAACGCATGTAGTTCCAGATGTCGCTAGTTGGATTATTACGCATTCAATACTTTTCCAATGATGACCGTAAATGAAAGTACTAAAATTTATCTGTGTAATTGACGGTGATAAAAAAAGATGTGCGATTTTTGATTTTCAATCTTTATTTAACAATCATACAGCTTTCACAGAAAATAATCTTTCCGCAGACATAGGCGACTACGCACTGTCTCCCAACCAAACTTTAAAGCAGTTAACTTTGTATTCAAAACACATGAAAGAAACCAAACCAATTACTAAATCCCATGAAAGCCCATCACTTGACAAAATATTCTGTTTGACTTCCTGCATAAATACTATCTTACAATGTAATAATCAACTGAAAAAAATCACATGAACATGCATAAATCAATACATGAAATGTAAAATCGGTGTTGATAGCTGATTGGAATGAAACTAAAGGTAATCACAAACTTATCTTTATTCCTGACTAACAAAATGAAAAGTGATTGGCCAAACCCCATAAATGGCTTTAAAAATACTTGCACTATTCTGAAAAGCACAATTGGTTTTTCACCGTCTTCGAAACACTTTAAGCTTTTCACATAGATTCGCAAATACTGTTTTCCACCAAAAACTTTCAATAAACGCCACATGTTTAGCACCATCAACCAGGATAAATCACATTCTGTAACAAAGCTCAGTGCACAGCACTTAGATATATATGTAAAATTATTCTCGCTTATGTAAACTACAGTTTTGAACTGAAAAACCTCCATAATATAAAACTGAACCGTTTAAGAAAACCTTTTCTTGGTTTAACATAAATATGACCATTTACATCATTCTCAGAAGAAGTTTCTCCAACTGTATTACTAAAACCATTACTGTTCTCTGTGTTGTTCACCAAATTTGTTTCACTTTTTGCTGTTTTCATCACGATGTTATTCACTGTTGTTTTAGTTTCTGCTTCAGTTAGGGAAACTGAAAAATATTTAAGACAATCTATTTTTAATTTAATCATAAAAAATTTTTTTACACAACTTTGTCAACATATTAATTTGTATAAATTTACTTTAGGAATTTTCATTTTTTTTCATGGAGTTTCTTCACAGATATCTGCACAATAAAGTAAGAAGGAAAATAAGTGTGTGCACATTTTATACATCACTACATCTGAGAAGTCAAGTTTTTCCTGTACATACCATGTGTATATGTACATAGCAATACATGTTATTCACAAGTATCATTTTGATAGTGATACAAATAAATTGTGGAAATATTTTGACAGATAATTTGTTTCTTTCAGAAACAAAATAGGGCTGCCATAATTTCAAAAGAAATGTGCTTCAATGAAGAAAATATCCTTCATGTGTGAAGAAATGTATTCCAATGAAATGCCATCTCTTAGCTATTTGTCCCAATTATCATGAAATAAAAAGTAACAATCAAAGGAAAAAACATAAGAATAAAGTCTTACAAAAGAACATTTTTAACACTTGTGAAGCTAGGACACCGTGTAATGTGCTCACATTCACCTTTCCACTAAATCTTTCACTTGAAGCTACCTTCTCCAGGAAAATGCATGCGACCAAGACCTGGTGTCTGCTGCTTGATTTGCGTTATACCCACGTTCATCTCCTGTTCAAGTTGCTGCAGTTCTTGCACACATCCACTTTGCAGTAGGTGTTGGTACTAATGACGAATTGCTTGCACTGGATCAACACTGTTCAAAAATATAAAGACATTGTTTTCCAATTTACACTGTCACCTGTATTGGTTAAGACAAATAGAAATCATTATTTTACATACTAGAAGCGAACCAATATTATTTCTTACCTTCCACTGAAAGCAGAACCTTGTGATCCGACTGATCCGAAAGATCCAGTGCTGCTATACTGGGACCCACCAGACGGGAGACTGCCTAGTGATCCTCCAGGTGCACCAACGAGTTGGCGTCCATGTTCTGCAGCTTCAATAACTGCGCGCACGTCCTTCAGTGTCTTGTCACTCACTGGATGACTTCTATCTATTCCTAAAACATCTGGCACAACAACATGTTTGCTGCTGAATGAAAATGTTGGCAGAGACTGCTTGTGTGGTGGAATCATTCGCTGAGGCAATTGCAGCAATCTGGAGAGAAAGTTTTATTCATTTATTTTATTTCAGCACACAGAAGCAGTAACAATTTTGTGTACAATGAAAAACAATTTTCAAGGACGCACCCTTCACTGTGACTTAGGAATTGCCCAGCAGTTGTCGTTGGTGTTTGGAACTGAGGGATTGGTGCTGTCGACATGAAGAATTCAGATGGAGCAGTCGGTTTGGTCGATGGTGTAGCACTGGCTGCTGCAGCTGTCAATGTGCCTGTCTGCTGCTGTGACACTGCTTGAGGTTGAGGAGAGAATTTGAATCCAGTGCTTGGTGGCCAAACTGGTGTAGTCGATTGTTGCGTTGGAGCTCCAAGAGCTGTCTGTGGTGCTGCACCTGCTGAAGCTTGCGTTGGTACTTTGAACACACTGAATGGATTTGGTGCTGCAGGTGTTATGGTGTCGTCATCCACTTCCCTGTTCGAAAAAAAATCATATTCAATCTCACTCAGTATTCCATTTGAAATGATAAATAAATGTCAGCCTTCATAAGTAATTTATTAGACATACATCATTGTTACATTACTGCACTGGTACGGCTTCTTTCTTTTTACTGCTTTCGCTGTTCTTCTTCCCGACATTGTGGTAAACTTCTTCTGAGCTCAATTAATCTGGAGTTGCAAGATAAATAATTTAACAAGATGCATAAATTATTCTTAGGCAGGCGATTGACAGTGCAGCTAATTGTAAATGTTAACCATGGAGAATTTACATGTAAACAAAAAACAACATCTAATTTCCTTCATTTTACATCCAAACAAATTTTAGCTTTCAGCAGGGCAACAATTAGGAAAATATAGTAAATATCATGCTAACAATGAGCCAAACAAATATTGAGGTGGGCACGTACAATATTAATTTAGGTCCGATCTAGATCTAGTTGCATTATGGACTGTTTTTAAATTTTAACTGGATCTGCCCCTGCCAACTTGAAATCAGTAAAATAGACATAAATTCGAAATGAGGAGGACAAACACATAGTTACACGATATAATGTAATTACGTGGAATGTACATTGGAATCAAATCAAGGCCTGTTGTGCATTTACAGCCTTGTGGTTTGCAAATTTTGCTGTGCGCAAATTGGGCGGGGAAATTTTCACTTGCAGCTCAATTGTAATTTTATTCCTTGTACCCGTTCAGAGTGCTATGCAAATCATTCACAGACATCACAAGCATCTAATGTTTAAGTTATCACAGTAATTTGTCCAGTCAATCGATTCTTACATAGTATTTTACGGTATTTAAAATGGACCTACTGCAAAAAAACAACTGTACGCAAATGTAAAAGAAGCAGGAAGTGACTAAAAGACAGAAAGAAATATTGACTAAAATGCACTTAGTTTGAAAATTGAAACGAAATAACACGAAGCTTAAATTTAAAGTTTCGCAACTTATTTTACTCAGTGCAAAGATAAAATTTAAAGTTTCTCATTTTAATTCAAGCACACTTAAATTTTTGCAACGAACATTACACAAACCTTAAATTTAAATTTGTGCAATTGATATTACTCAGTTGCAAGCTTAAATTTTAAGTTTTTCATTCAAACTGACTGTGAAATAAATTAAGATTTAAGGTCTACAACTTCGATAGTCAATGGACTGTAAAGAACTGACCTGGATGTTGCTAACAAAAACTTTCAAGAACATTTTATTTCTCTTATGGTCATCGCAGCAGATGGTTCAGCACATCACCAATCATTTCGGGAGGGAAACCTGTGGAAATGCCTAAACAAAAAGAGCTCCATGAGATGGTAAATTTACAGTACTTTTTAAACTTTTAGCCACATATTAAATATGTATGTAAAAAGTGTCATTTCAATAGACTTACATATTTCTTTTCTCAGTCAATCAGTGATCTGCGAAGAAGATTGCTGTCAACTGTTTGTTCATCAATTCGGGAGGGTTTGGCAGCCATCAGGATAGCCGATTTTCTGAACAATATTTTGAAAGATTTGGGGGAATCCTTTGGACCAACTGGTTGTGTTCTGGCTGTAGACACTGGTCAGCAGTGCACAGTGGCTGGAATTGGAGAAATATTTGAGGAATTCAAAAAGTCCAGTCGTGTAATAAATTACACAGGATTTGGTGAACCTGCTGTAGAATTTTATGACCGAAAATCCTTTCATAATGCACCTTGTAGAATCATGAAATTTGATCAATCTTACTACAAAATGCCCTATGACTGTCGTTCACATAAGTTTAAGAACCTTTCTCTATTTCCAAAGAATTCAATCATAAAAATTAGTTCAAGAAGTTTAGATACAGGTGAAATGTAATTTATTTTCAGAACAGATATTGTCTATGACCCAAAGAAAGATTTCTTGCTGCAACAAGCTCAACCCCAGAAAGGTGAAGAATTCTCAATAACATCACTTCTTTCATAAATTCCTTACATTTTACCAGTATTCACAATGGCCCATTACAGAAGATTTAAAGTTATTTTTTAGGTCGCAAAAAGAAAAGGTCTACTGACAGTGATGATGAATATTTGGATGATTGGGATCATGTTGATGATGCCAGCATTCCTGAACCTAGCAAAAAGAAAACCAAGAGGAATGGTTAATAACTTGTCTAATTTGCAGGAAGAAATATTTTTAAATTACATAATTGAGAAAAGAAACAATAAGCAAAATTGTGCAAAGTGTTACATTTTAATTTTTTAGAAAGTGACAGCGCACAAAGTGGAGATCCTGATAGAAAAAAAATGACAGCTGCTGATGGAAATTCGAAACGTTCAGTTGGAAAAGTCAATGGCAAAAAAATAACAAAAGCTCCTGAAAGCACAAGTAATCATTGGCCATCATTTCTATAGGTCTTTCAAAATAACTTTCATGCTGTAATTTATTAATATTATTCTTTCTCTTAACAGCTGTGCAAGGGAACAATCGCTAAGAACAAAAGGCAACTGTTATGAAACGTACTGTTTGCAAATTTATTGACAAGCCAACAAGATCCACCAGAATGAAAACATCAACTTCTGAGAAATCAGAAGCAAATGTCCCACTTCCTGGTTAGTTTTATTAATTGTGAACTATTTATATTTACTTTACTCTTAACTTCGGAATTTTTTTTACAAAAACACAACAAAATACGCAAAGATAACTGATGTACTGATCAATGACATCTATATTTCAGACACCATAACTAGTTCACAAAAGGATGCAACAAAAATTGCAAGTAGAAGAGGTATGCATAGACCAGGAAATTTATTACATTTATGAATTATTCTTGTGAAATATATGTTCAAAAATCTAAATTAAAAGGATAGTGTTTGATTACTAATTGGAAAATTTGTTTCCAGCAAAATCGGATTCAACAAACAGTAAAGGAAAAGGCGATTCCATTGAAAGGGACATAACACAACCAGCACCATATGTTCGTACGTATGTGTTAACTATTTAGAATTACAATTGACAATTGGGTTACCTTTGAAGAAGAGCCACAGAAGTACACTTCTGACAGATCTCCTTTGTTATAATTTTCAATTTTATTCATTACTTGTAGAGGTCGGAAATGCAGGAAACCAAGAAGATATGGTAATTATTTGTTTGCATTGAGTAATTATGCCAATCTTCCTTTCGCTCCTTTTCTTTTAAGACGTAATTTAAAGTGGATTACACAAATTTTAAATATGCTCCCAATGACATTGTTATTTGTATATTTTATGGCCTTTGTCTTTTCCAGATTGTGCTGAAGAAACTGCTGCAGAAATAAAAGAAAGTGAAGAGCAGCAGCAGCAGCGTGAAATTTCTAGCCTGTCTTACACATGCAATTTCTCCTTATCAGATATGCTCCATTTCAGTGATGTTCCTGATAATCGCATTTTCAAAGAAGTTACATGTAATACTAGTTTTGACCAATGTCCACAGAAAAATGACGAAAATCAGCAAACTTTTACTACTTTGTGAAATCTTGCACTATTGAAATGTTTCCTTCATCCAGATTATTGTTAAGAAATAAATTGTTACACACTGTTCACTTTATTTACTTCGTAATGTTTGTTAATGTGAATTGCGAAAAGAAGAGAAAAGCTTGCGCAAATATAAATCAATGTCAATGCCCATCACAAATGTTAAATGTTAAATTTTAAGTTTACTTTAAATTTTACTTGTCCGAAGTTAACATAGAACTTACAAAGAATTTAAGTTATCCTAAAATTTTTGACGAGTTATGTTTCAGAACAGTACATTTTTGGGAACATTCATTTTTGCCCTATTTACCAATACCTTAGATATTTTTTCATTTGCACATGTTCATTTCATTTCTTACCAATATTTGTGCATGCGTAATATTTTAGCACAACTTAAAATTTGCACTTAACTTTAAATGTTGTATTTACTTAATATTTAAACTTTTTTACAATCTGAAATTGCCAGATATGACAAATTCAGCTTAATGTGGAAAACCTCGGATTTAGTTAGAACCAATAGAACATGAACATTGAAAAATCTTAAAAATCTCCTAACAAATGACTGGATAGTTTGGCGAGCAGACCTGAATCAGCCAGTATTGCCACCAATGCCAATTTTGTGTAAGTAGATGTTATAGTTTCAAATTCACAGCTGGGCTAAATTTTGCAGATTTATATTTCTTCACCATAAAACATCCAAAGTACAATGTATCAAATACATTAAATTGAAAATAAAAAAAGAATTAAATTGTATCTTTTGTTCATTACTTGTCATAATAGTAGGCTACTGTGAAATAACGAACATCAGATTTTGCATAAGAACTCCAGTCCATTTAATTAAACGCCTGAATATTCGTGATTG
The DNA here is from genome assembly GCA_038406175.1 of Haplosyllis leylae. Classification (NCBI taxonomy): domain Eukaryota; kingdom Metazoa; phylum Annelida; class Polychaeta; order Phyllodocida; family Syllidae; genus Haplosyllis; species Haplosyllis leylae. Next base: position 13,011 of record JBCAUG010389032.1, read on the forward strand.
CTCTGTCAACGACACCTGATGCTTTTTATTCAAACGATAAAGCAATGTCCGTAATTGGTTGTCAGAGAAACATCACTGGTGGTGGAAAATTGACAGCTGAGGACAGGTTCCATATCTTCCTTCCCCTTGTTCCCCCAGAATTGCCAATAAAACATCTCCAGTGCCTGTAGAAAAAGAGTTAATTCAAATTCCAACAGGAGAAAGTGTGACGATGCATAAACTTAATTGTGGCACATCGCCCATCATTTGGCCGTCACATCTAAGAAGTTGTTTTTTCAATGACCAATGCAACCAAAAGTGTCATTGGAAGAAACATGAAAATCAAAAACCAGCAAACAACTTTTGAGTGGATTCTTCTTTCGCAAGTTCACGAAATAACTTTCGATAAAACTGCCAAAATATTTTTTTTCTGAATCATGACTGAGATTTCTATTTTAGCGTGGCCCAAGAAGTAAGTAAAATCAAATGCGTACGAAATACTTCAAATATTTCAAATCAGTTTATTATGACTGGGGCGCGGTTTCTTCTTTTTGCAGTAATTTTATTGGTTCTTTGGCTTACTTAGCTTATTAAATATTCACAATTAAAACTGTTTATGCCCTAAAAAAAGAGTTTATGTCCTAAAAAAGTGTTTATGCCCTGAAATGTTTCCGATTGAGTTTGCGCTTTGTACTGAATGACCTTAGAGGGTTCCCCAAAGTGACGTCACTTAGATAAATATTTACAATGGATGCCAACACAACTCCGAAACTTAAAAAGCAAAAAATCAGTTATAGGACATTATCAGAGGAAGAAAAACAAAAACTTTTGATTGAAAAAGATAAAAACAACACTCAAGCAGCTACTGATCAAGCAGTTAGTCATTTGAAGAATTTTCTACATGTGAACAGACTTGGTGAACTCGGGGATCTAGATCTAGCAAAACTCAATGATGTCCTTGTTGACTATTACTGTTCGATTCAACCGCAGAAGAATAATGAGCAAAATCAAAAGAAGTATTCAGTGCAGTCAATGAAATGTATAAGGGCAGCATTGAACAAGTTCTTTAGAAAGGAATGTGGAATTGATATAGTGAAAGATGAAAGTTTCATACGTGCCAATGAAATGTTTAAAGCAGTCTGTGTTGAATCAAAGAAAAGTGGAAAAAGAGTTAAAAAATCATACCCTCCTATATCACAGATAGACCTAGAAAGGATAGCAGAGTACTTCTGTTATGACCATATGTCACACCCAGATCCACGGTGTTTACAGCACAATATGATATTTTATATCATATATTTCTTCTGCCGCAGAGGCAGAGAAAATCTGTATGACATGACCAAGGACACATTCAGTTTGATTACTGACCCTGATGGCAGTCAATATGTTATACAACAATCAAATGAAATAGATAAAAATCACAGATTTGAGGATACCAGTAAGACAAAGGAAGGAAGAATGTATGCCACAGGATGTAAGTACAATAATAAAAATAAAAATCATGAATAATAATCACTTTAAAAAGCAAAAAAAAATTGATTTAGACTGACACAACTAAATAACACACAACTTTCTATTCCAGTGCCAAACAGCTGCCCAGTTGAAATATTCAACCTTTACATCACAAAACTTCATCCAGACTGCAATTTCTTCTGGCAGAAACCAAGAAGTATTCAACTCCACTACACTGATCCTGTATGGTTTGAACCCAAAATTGTTGGCTGAGGCAGTTTGGAAAGATTCATGAAACTGAGCATCTGCAAAACTCTTAAATTAGATGGAGAGTACACAAATCATTCAATCAGGGCAACTGTGATTACGACACTGGATAATGCAGGTTTTGAAGGAAGACACATCATTCAACTTTCATCTCACAAGAGTGAATCTACCATCAAGGAATACTCCCGAAAATGTCTGGATAATAAAAGAAAAGAAATGTTTGACTTGGTGTCTGATGCAATGAAACCTCAAGAGAAAAATACCGAAAGGAAGGCAACCACAACTGAATCTAAAGCACCAACTGTGAATGAAATCAAAAACACTTTACCCAACTTCAACCTGCAGCCAATTGAAGATTTCAACACTATTGATGACAGTGTTTTAGCTGAATTAATGCTAGACTTTCCGATGGAAAATAAAAATCAAAATCAGGAGAATGCTGATCCAAACAAAACACCACAAGCCAGTGCGCAAGCAGTTGCCACAAACCCCCAAAATCAAATTCATCTCCGAAACTATTTCCAAGAAATAAACACTCAATTCAACCGTTTCCAGCCAAGAATCCCCCAGATGCCACAGATGTTCTTTCCCAACAGCAATGTTACCATTAATTACAATTATAACTTTAAAAAGTAAAAAATTGAAAATGTTTATTTTGTGAGGTATCACAAACATTACGGAATTTAGACATTTTACGAGCGACCAGTCGGTGTTCTCTTTCAGTTGCTACAAGAAGTAAAAAGTTTTAAAATCTCATATTTTCTTCTTAAAAATTATCAAATATTATAAAATTTCTTTTTATTATATTGTTAAATTGTTACAAAGTTTATAAATGTTCACAATGTTAAGTCAATAAAACTTTCAATTGAAAATTCAAATGATTTTTTAGTAACCACAAAGAGTGAAGAACATAGAAAACTGCATAAACGTCAAATTCTAAATACCACTCATAATAAACCTAATATCGTGAGTTTTAGTAGGGAATAAACATTTTGAAGCTTTCAGGTTTCTGGGGGGTTTATGGGAAACCTTCAAGCTTCAAAACCGTTTATTCCCTACTAAAATTCACGATATTTGGTGTTTATTATCTGCTGTACAGAACCCTTTCTGAAATAAATTTCGTGGTTGCAATGGTGTGCGTTACCCACGTACACAGGACCGACAGCTAATTTCCACATGTATTTTCAATCAGGAAATTACCTACAGGTCCTGTATACTTGAGGTCTTGAAGACTTGTCTCCCATAAGTAAACAGCCAACACATACGAGTTTTTGTATAATTGGTCCAAATCCTGGCAGGATCCTGCCAGTATTGACATCCAAATGTCGAAACCCATAGAATGTCAATACTGGCAGGATCCCGCCAGGATTTGGACCAATTATGCAAAAACTCGATTAGCATTGTTGTTCACAATAACTTACTTAACCAAAGATGTCAACCCTTCAAATTTCATCCCATAACTTTCTTTGCAAAAAAGTCAAATGAATCGAAGTTTCGTGGTGGATTAAGAGAGAAAATGAAGCAGCCAACGTCTTGGCGGCAAGTCTTTTGAATGTAGATCTAGACTGGTTACTGGGAGTAGTCCTTTGCTCACTTCGATGTAAATTATGGCTAATTTAACTGATCCTATGCCCCCTCCCAAGATAATGAAATGGAGAATTAAATTTTCTGAATGTTACTCCATGACCAATTAATCAAAATGTTGTCAGATTTTTGTGAAAA
>JBCAUG010389143.1:0-16427 GCA_038406175.1 Haplosyllis leylae
ATAACAGAAACATAACACAGACACATAACTATGACTCAGACTCAGACAGGAACAGGGTGTCAGGTAACACTTAATTTCAATTAATTAATCACAGATTCGGAAAGAACAACTGATTTACTAAGGGATGGACCATGGTTCACATGCCCACTTGAAATATATGGTGAAAAAAATATGGCCGCTTTTATATTTAATGTTTGGCTTCCTCTCTACTTGTGGTCTGGATCCACTACTAAGTTCTATATGTCTGCTCAAAAATGCTAGCAAAATACAACTTCAAGTTTAGGAAAGTGCAATTTTCTTTCTTGCCTTTGTGTTGTTTTCTTCAAGCTTTGGGTTTCTGAAATCAGTCGCGATAATAAGGTCTGGGCTTTTGTATTTTGGGCAGGACATTTACCATGAAAACTCGTGATCCTCGACGTTCAGGACCTTAAGGTTCTGAAGTGTTTCTTTTTATCTAGAACATCCGGATACGCGTTTCTTGCCTTTTAAAATTGAGTTTCTTCGTAATTTTTACAGATGGGGTGCAGCAGATGCATTTCTTTCACGTCACATCTGCATGTAAACACTATGTTTCGAGATTGAAGTTTCTTTGAAAATGTTAGGGCATACGTATCGGTTCAAGAATCATATCCGGCGCTCATAAAACTAACACGGCCCAAGTACTTGTTTGTAGCAATTGGCAGGAACCTTGGCTATTACAGCATACAAGTATGATAGGTGAATTTTCTCTGATTAGACCCACCAACCTCTGGCTTAGCAAAAAGGGAAATATTTGGCATTTGTACTTTATCTTATCAATTTGCTACAATTTTTTCATTTGCTAACCTGTTACAAGTTGAATTATGCGTTTGGGTACTCAAAAATATGGCATCAGTGAACGAAAAATTGACCTTACAAGTTATCGAGATAGAGGTATCTGTTTGACGGCTATGTGTGAGCAATGAGTCGTTAACGTTATTCTTTTAAGTACGATTGGTGGATAACCGGTGCTAAAGAAATATTAGGTTAACCTACCTACCTCCAAAGCTGCGAAAAGGCAACACGGCACTGGCACAGAGACAATTCACAAATTTCACAAATGATTTTACTGCTTACAGACGGCTCTCACACGCGACAAAGCTTCTGTGTGCTCAAAATATCTTAAGTGTAAAAGCTGGTTTTTATCAAAATATATGTTCAGATCACTTGACCCTTCGATATTGTACATATGAACACAAATATTTATGGGCTTAAAGTTATGATGACTTCCAATCCAAGTACGTGTAAACACAGCTTTTACTTGACCTTTATCAAGCAAAATATTTCATTCACCTTGATTCTTTTCTGTCTCAGGTAAATTAATGGGTAAATATTTTAATTTCCACCTCAGATTACAAAAACATGACTTATTATCAATCTTGGGGGATACCCAAAATCCACTGCAGCCTTTTCATTTTTTTCACAAGGCGATTTTGTTCAGTTTGTTTGTTTTAATAAAATTTCTTTTTATTTCTTATTTTACAGATACGTTTAGTAAACATTAGTAGCAATGATATTGTGGACGGCAATCCCAAGTTAACTCTAGGTCTCCTCTGGGCTATCATTCTACATTGGCAGGTACGTTTTCCTGTATAATTTGCGGTGTTCGAACATTATGGGCAATTTCCCAAATTCAGATGTTCATGTTGAAATGATGTATGATCTTTTACTGTTGTTTGTACATGCTAAAACTCTGTCCTCTGTGCGAGATTGATTTACAAAATACACATCGTTCAACCACAATTTTGTATGGTTCTAACGAAATTTTATAACCTCTAGACATTTACCTAACATTACCGAAACTTTAACAAATGCCATAAAAGATCTTGTTTATTATATTCTTGCAGGTTAAAGATATTATGAAAAACGTTATGACGGACTTGCAACAGACAAACCTCGAGAAAACTCTGCTGTCTTGGTGCAGACAGTCCACGCAAGGGTAATTATTGTATATTTGTTAAACCATATACTATTGCAAGGTTTTGGAAATTGACATTGAAAGATGGGAGATAATAATATATTCTTTTCTATTCTGCCTAATTATTATTATGTGTTGTTAACAGTAAAATATACATGGTGATATTTGTGTTGGTGTCACCGTAGACCCTTCAATATTTATTCAAGAATGGTCTGTTGTCACCAAAGAATAACATTTCCCTTTCATAGGCGTTATATTTATTATTGTTTTGCAGTGTCGCCTCTCTTAATGCGAAAAATTCTTGCGAACCAACAGGCCCCAAGTGAATCTTCTGCAACCCAAACACAAGAAGGAGTTAAAAATCAGTTCATTCAAATCTTGTATAAAACTTTTAATTTCAGCTACAAAAATGTGGACATACAGAATTTTACCACAAGTTGGAGAAGTGGTCTTGCGTTTAATGCCTTACTACACCGATATCAGTAAGTGCTGTTTAACGTCTTTCTTACTGCATTAGTATCACGAGCGATAAGCAGTCGCAGTAGAAGTCTTTTTTCTTCTTCAGGGTTATCTCTTCAGTGTTTGACTTTCCCGTCAAGAACGTTTTCATTTTTTAATGTGTGTGTGTTTGTGTGTGCATGCACAAGTACAAACGCCTTTTGAAATCTTGTGAAAGTTCAACCTAAAGTGGCTACAATTAAAGTCAAAAGTATTGTAGAGAGAGTACTTGAAATGCTTGAATATGTCACTAGAGCAGTTGAAGTACAAATCTTGGTAATAAGCGCATTTCCCCAATTACTGCATTGCCAGTACTGGCCATATCATGTCTGATAAGTATCCCGCAGGATTGTAGCAAAAGTATTTTACTGCAATGGAAACGGTAGCCAAATTGCAACATTGGAGTAGGATTACACGAGACACATTTGAGGAACTTTTTTCAGGTAGTGGTTATTAGCAATATATCATAGTGTTTACGAGATGTCTTTGTTTTTTCCATATCATCGGACGCAAACTGCGATATCAATGCGAATAAATGGCTACACAGTGTCAGAGACGCAACTTAAGTGCCATTGCCTCACGTAGCAAATTGCTCATTCTTTGCATATTGTTATCATGTTCTCAAGGCTCTATTATCATTCTTATAATACCACTCATGGAGTGATAGTACAGCAAAAAGAGCGAGTGTTGTAGTATTGGTTGTATCACCAGATACCAACACGTATTATTGTTTGTAGATAACTTAGATGAATTTACATTTGCCGTAGCCGGCCGTACAGATTTGCCTCAGATTTAACAGTGAAGCTGCTTGATTCAAAGAATCAAGAATGATGAGCATTGCGCAATAAACCTTGAAGAAAAAACGAGTAAAAAGCAGTTGTTTCGAATTTAATCCATAAACTTCCCCAATTTTTTAAAATCAAACTGCCCTATCAAAAATAACAACAGCAATTAAAAAAAACCACCACCATCACCATCACCACCCTAGCTATTCATTCTAGTATCTCCTTTCGTTCTGAATTTCTTTCATTTTCATGCAGTTTTTGCGAAAACTTTGGCCAAAAACCTTGGGTGTTGGCAGTGGCGGATCTAAGGGGACGGGGGGGCACTCCCGGCGCGCCCCCCCCCCTACGGACCAAAATTTCTTTAATTTCATAGGGTTTTTCAGAAAATGTTATTAATATATTGGGTCGGCACCCCCGGCTAGGGGTTGGCGCCCCCTCTTGGGAGAAGTTCTGGATCCGCCCCTGGTTGGTGCCCCACCGTTTGGGAAATTCTTGATCCGTCACTGCCAAGGAACTTACTGTTGGAGAATGGAAAGTTCTTGAGAACTTTTGTACGTTTAAACCGTTGTCTAAATTTCACTTGGTGTGATCATTTAATTGAATCTGAGAAATAAAAATAAAAAATGGTTACGCGGGTTCATATTAGTTTTGTCAGTACAACATCTAAGGACAACAAGTAAAAACTTTTTAGGAAAAGGCGCTAAAGTTGTTTTAAGTACGTGTAGATCATAGACATGTGCCTAGATTTGAAAAATCTACTTTAGAAGAATACGAACGTTTGAAAATTTAGCAGCTAAACTGTGATAAAACACGTGGGTTACACCAAAAAGTCTTGACAGCAAGTTTGTGAGTGGTTTCCTTAGTAACGGAATCTGGCTGCCCTCCAGATCAACCCAGATCCAACTTTGTCAGCCAGATTCTCGGTTTGTTGTTCAGATGTTTAGATACTCCATTGTAATTATGCAATATGTATAAACTGCTGCTATGTACTGACCATGTAGCAGTTCATTTGATGTGAGGACTACCTTTCCATAGTTTATAGACTGAAAAGGTGCTCCAACATGACCTGAGAAAAGTCTTCATGTTATTAGAGCACTGAACAGGTGTTTTCTTGTCGTAAACTCTGGATCTATCATGTATCCAGATTGATCCTGATGCTTCATAATACACACTGCGTAACAACATATAATCTATTGGAAAACGTGGCCAGTCTCCGTTTTTGTGCGATCCTTTCAAATATGCGAAATATGATAAGATATTTTGTTAAGTACTTCTTTCGAACTTCTTATCAACGTGAGTAACCTACATCAATTGACGTTGAGGACAGCTGACATACGGCAGGAATAATTGTATCAACGAATATTTTTTGATATTTTTTGTAATATTATTTTTTCTGAATTCTTTTAGTCCAGAGTTTTTCAACTATGACGATCTACTGGAGAATGATAACGATGCAAACCTAGAACATGCCTTTCGTATTGCCCACGAAAAGTTGGGCATCGAGAGACTTCTTGATCCAGAAGGTAAGTGACGAGAACCTGGCGATTCGTTCTTACACTTCATCAATTTATTAGATGGCTAAGATGCTTTTTCCAAGATAGTGATCAAAGCAAGAGTAACATATATGCGGTATGATCACAGTGAAATTCAATTTTACTTTTGATATTTCAAAAAGTGGTCACAATGGTTGTTATTGCCTGCAATGTAATGTTAAACTAGCTCATGTAGGTTTCGTACCTGTACATCCAAGACGGTTGAAATTTTTTGGTGAAACATTTAAATATAGAACGTGCACCTTTCATTGTAGACGTAAATGTTGTGACTCCGGACAAGAAGTCTGTTATGATGTACGTAATGTGCTACTTTCAAGTGCTTCCTCATTCTGATATTGTGATAGAAGATGCACCGACCCTCGCTGCTGCTAGTGACAAGTCTTCCACTAATATTACTGGTGCTACTAAACCCTCCGTGCCTTCTCAGGTAAACATTGAACATTTCATTACCGAAAGGAATCTAAATTGTGTAACTTTTGTCAGGTTTTGTGATTTGTTTGATTATCAGTCTGTCGAGTCGCTTGGTAGTACGGACTCTGAGGGTTCGGAAGAAGTGATGAATTATCAAGAGGCTCTTGAGTCGGTCCTTGCGTGGTTGTTAGAAGCCGAGGACAATCTACACAAACAAACAGAAATATCTGAAGATGTACAACAAGTCAAACAACAGTTTCACACACATGAGGTAAAAATCTTCAGCAGTGACTGGTCAGTTATTCTAATTAATGACCTCGCAGTGACAAGTTGATGCTAAGAAATGTTCATTGTCTAATATGTTAATTGAGTTGAACATAAATTTACAGGAATTCATGATGGAGCTAACGCAACATCAGGGACGAGTCGGCAGTGTGTTGCAAGAAGGAAATCAACTCATATCTGATGGCAGTTTAACTAGTGATGCTGAAGCAGAGGTACCTTCTTTCAAAGATTCTGTTTGGACAAAGTTGTCTTCGAAGCACCATCAGACTTGAAAGTTCACGGTAAACAGTGTTCGGAAATATTTTGCACGACTAATATTTTGTCTTTCAGGTTCGGTCCCAGATGTCATTATTAAACGACAGATGGGAAGAATTACGCGTAGAGGCCATGTCGAGGCAGACGCTGCTGCAGCAACAGTTGATGAGATTACAGCAGGGACAGTTAGATCAACTTGCGGAATGGTTGGGTCAGATGGAAATAAAAATCGAGAAATGGGGTCCAATTGGTCACGATCTAGACACAATTAGCACTCAAGTTGATAGTCATAAGGTAATGAGATATGTTACACATAAACATTTACTTTGTAGCTACATTTAATAAGTGTCATGAAACTAGGTAAAACTTGACTTATTTACAATCAAAGTCAAACTTACAGAGGTTACAAGAGCAACTGGAGCAACAACAGGCACATGTAAACAGTCTTCAAAACATGGTAGTTGTCGTTGATGAATCTAATACAGATTCAGGTAAGCCAGCCACACTGTTTCAGGGTATCCTGATAATAAGCCAAAATGCAAAATTGACATTGATTGTATTTCAGCGAGAGAATTTACAAGAGAAATTACATTGTATATGTATTTTCTTCTTTCAGCATACGTAGCTTTAGAGCAGCAGCTAGAATGTTTGGGGCAGCGATGGGCAGCTGTCTGTCATTGGGTGGAGGAACAGTGGGTGCTGTTACAGGTAAATTGCGAAGTGATAATATAAAGTTCACTGTTTGACTGAATAAAGGTGCGGTAGACTGTTTGGCTTGAACGTATGGACTTGTACATTATTTTTTAAGTTCAAGCGGCTGCTGTATGTGAAGGATAGCTCTTAATACAAATTAGAAAATAATGGATATTCTCAGTACGGTTGGAATGCAGCAGGAAACAGTTTAATATACTCTTAAACATGTTCTTACTGAATAGGATACGTTAACAAAGTGGCAGAATTTCATGAGTGAACGAAAGCAGTTCTCGGATTGGTTATCACAAAAAGAAGTTATCCTTGGCAACATGCAGATGGTGGAAAGTGCTGATCCTAAGGAATTAATTGATCTGGTGAAAACTTTAAAGGTACCTACATCATTTGATATCTTCAAAAAGGTGAGTTTAGACTAGACAGAAGCACACAATAGCATTCATACAATTTCACTGTAGACTGTGGAGTCGGAGATGGACGTGCAGGTGGAAAGGTTTGACAACCTCAACGATGTTGGCCAGGAGTTAGCGCATCTGTTGGACAGTCAACCGAACACTGTGGATCAGATTAACGCTCAGCTACAGCAGCTGCAAGAACGATGGGACAACCTGGTTCATCTCATGGAGCACAAAAGTAAAGAGGTAACAGTGAATTTCTGCAATGCATCCAAATTGTTGCGTTGTTTCATTTCAAGATATAAATTTAAGTTAGAATATTTTTGTTAGTTTATGTTTGTATTCCTGTAGTTCTTTGTCCTCGTACTGTTAACAATGTTTGTGTTCTGTAGTAATATATCTTCATTAACTCTGGTAAAAATATTAACTCATATCTTTGTAATGACACCATCAGTTACAGGAGAATTGGCATTATTTGCGATCCCCGAAATCATCTACAGAGGACCTCAGAAATAAGAAAGTAAGAAATTCATGAAAGAAAGGAATATTTCTTGTTTAATTTTTCCTTTCCATTCTCACTCTTGGTTGAAGTGGATATGTACGCACTGACTCTGGTATCGGAAGCATGACCATGAGGAACTCATGCCTGTCCGAAGTACAAATAGAATAAGCTTTCTTAACTCAATGCTTCAAAGGGGTAATGCTGGTTTAGCACATTGTGGGAATGCTTTTTTTCTATTCTTAGTCTGCTTTATATTATCTAAACTACTATTCAGTATTGTTTAGATAGTAATATTTGCACTTACACACACAAATATGAGCTTTTCCACGAACGGTATTCGAATGAACGTGTACCCACCATTTTCGCACAAGATGCACAAAGGAAAAGGCTATGAAGTAAAAGTATTGAGTCACACTATACATGCCTGTAGTCAAGGATGTACACATATTTGTCCAAAGATTCTTCTGAGACGTCAGCATTATCAGAAAGTTTAATCATTACTATTGCCTCAATTGCAGATTGCCAACTCAGGAATAGACTTGCAAGTGACGAAAGGACCAGGCGGATCACAGACGATAACCATCACGAGGAAGGATGGACAACAGACTGTCACCGAAACCATAGCAACAAGCATCGTCAAAACATCCTCATATGCATCGAGGTAGATTTTACACATAATTTCCAAAAAGAATGATTTTCAGTGAGCACAACTTTAACATGACATGCTTTTAGCACATTTATCTTTCAACGTTGTTTTTTTTTCGCTGTCAAGTGGGAATCAAGAAGTTTTACAATGAAAGTCAACTTTCATTTCAGTGTAAAACGTCCTCGACTCGAAAGTTCGAATCGCAAGGAATATGATATTCAGTCGGCAGCTATGAATGAATGGTTGGACAAAACAGAGATCAACCTCGAATTACTGACAACTGATCCACCAAACCCAGACGAGAAACTTACACTTGAAGAACAAATGGTGCTAATAAAGGTAAAAATATCCTCTGGTTCTGTTAGAAATCCACCTTAAAATTAACCGAAGTTTGATCTCCTCGGAGGAAGACACACAGAGGTCCTTTTCAGTTGCCATCTAATCTCATGCATTTCTTGTTGTGACATTAGGACACGGAGAGTGATGTAAAAAATCACCAATCTCAGTTTGAAAAGTTAAAGAAAGCAGCTGGAGCATACAAACAGGAATTGACTAATGCAAGGGAATCCTCAGAAATGGTGGACAACAGCATGAGACTTTGGGAGAGACGCTGGAATGATCTGAATGTGTTACTTGGAGAAACCAAGAAGAAGGTACATAATATTTCGGACAGGAAAAGCATTGGACATAGATATAAATTCATCTGTTTGTTTTTGGCATCTATGAAGTTGAAGAAATCATTTAAATAACGTATTTGGTCAACATGGCAGATTACTATGGACGTGGACATGGCACAGTTTTATGACGAGTTGGGAGGTTTACGTGAAATGGTTGACAACTACGACAAGTGGATTCACACGGCAGATAAAATAGCAGATGAAGCCATGGAAATATCCCGGCAGCTAGAACAATGCAGGGTAAGAAATTGAAGATATTTTCGTAAAAATAAGTTGGTTTGTCAGATACGTATGCGTCTTTCTCAATTTCCCCATGGGTATTTTCAGGTGAAATTGAAAGCCATGAAACAACATGAGAATCAAGTAGACGAACTAGGGAAGCTTGCCACACACATTGTCGAGACGAAAGTAAACAGTGGAACAGTAAAGGCAGATATGGATACATTTAATGAAAAATGGACATTGGTCTTCGAAAAACTTAGTAAGTGATCTGCAGACTACAATATTAACCACCTAAATGTGACATTACTAGCACGATTGATTCTGAGGGTTTGGTTTTTAAACGTTGTGCCCAATTGAAAGCAGCTTACTGAAGCAAGGTAACTGACAAATGTTATGTTGGCAATTATTTGATAATACTTACTATTAACATCTCGAATTATGTTCAAATTTATGACGACGTCTTACTATCAAATGTAGCTTTAATTTCGAAACTACTGCGAATATGAAAATAACAAAAACATGTCCTCTTGTTTCTTATTCAGTGTCTTACTCACCTTTTGTCACTATTTGTAAGTCTCTTTGTTGTGTATACATTTTTCTTCCAATACAGATATGTTGTATTGTAACTTGTTTGATGAACTGTCTTCATGTGATTTTACAGTTCTCGCTATTCTGACAAAGTTTCGTACTTATGGCAAGAACAGGAAATAAATAGATTTTTTTATTGAGAAAACTATTCGTCCATCTTTTAACAAGTCATTGTGTGGTGACACTGTAAATATGTGTTGTTTGCTTGCCCACAAGAAATGATAGATATTATCTACAACCATATTTGAATGAATATGTCAGAAATATCTGGATTTGATGGAGAACTTTTGAAAAGTTTAATGAACTAAGGGCATTCTGTCTAGTCGTGTGTTCACTTGTGAAAGAAATATTGTTGTGCTAGTACAAGTAAAACTTGGAAACATGTGTAAATGTTGTACAAGCAAGTTTTTCTTTTGAGACTTATTTTAGTCTCTCAAGAGCGGAGAGACTTACGTTCGTGGCAAAGCGTCTGTCTGATTTCAAATATTCAAGAAGCAAAATATGCCCAAGAAGATTCTGAACAACTTTGATATTATGATCCACCATGACAAATAGAACAGTGATCCAATTCTTGGGTCATGGATCGGAAAATCAAAGTTGCTCAGAATATTCTTGAACATATTTTGGTTTTTGAAATCTGACATTTTTTTTTCAAAACAAGCAGCTTTGGTTTTTGATCCATGGCCAAAATTTGTGCATTGGCCTATGGCACCATGGTGGGTAAAAACAAAGTTGCCCAGATTCTCCCAAAATGCATTTCTGCATGATTTCCAAGTGATTTTAAGCAGCTTCAGTTTTTGAGACATGGCCCAAAAATTGTGTCATTTGTCCCAGAAGATCCAAGTTACTCAAAATCACTTGGAACACATTTTTGTAGTTCTAAGTGATTTCGAAGAACTCTGGGTTTTTAACCCATGACCTTAAAATTGGAACAGTGCATAAAAAATTGGCCCACACAGTCTCAAAATCACAAATTTGTCTGCGTTGCGACACAATGTTGGTAAGCATTTTTGTGAAACAGCAAACAGTTTTCTGTATTGTAACGAAACACGTCATAAATTGTGATATTATTACATTGATAGTTGATGGGTTTTACAGACAACAGTCTGTCATTTGCAACCAACTCTCAGTGTCTAAATTATGAGAATGATGTCTTTTCTTCGTTTCGTTTCAACTTGCATTGATTTTTTGTCATAATTTATATTTTTTCTTGTAATGTTTGTCTACCACACATCATATTTTAGTGACAGTGAGCCTTAAATAACAGAATAAAGTTTCTGCATTTCATATTACTTCAGTAAACACGGGAGCGAACAATGCGTATTTTGGTTTTGAAAGCTTTATTATTAACTTCACTTCCCATTTCAGGCGAAAGGAAGCAAAACTTGACGAAAGCCATGGAGAGAGCTCCGCCGAAATCATTTTTGGATGCTATGCAGGTGACTAGATGTGACAATACATTTCCAAGTCAAAAGAGATGAAATGTGTAGAAATATTACATTCTGCCATTGGCCCTTTAATCAATAGAGTAGAACCAATCTCCAAATATTTTTTGCAGGCATTGTTGAAGTGGATAGAAGGTGTTGAATTACTTATCGAGTCGGAATCATTTCTAGTCAATAGCTCAGACATCATGGAAGAACAGCTTACACAATACAAGGTAACACAATATGTTGTGAGGTGTAATGATGAAAAAAATAAAAACAACTCAATACATTATTTTAAATGTTTTCTGAATGTCTGGATTGTATCGCCTATCAGGAACTCCAAATGGATATACAGGATCATATCGCCAGTGTAGATTACATCAACAGAACAGGGGTGGAATTGCACGAGAAAGCTTCAGAAGAGAAAGCAGAGAAACTCAAAGAGGATATGGAAAGCATGAATTCCAGATGGACTAAAGTATCGAATGAAATAGACCAGAGAGTTGAAAAGCTGGAGGCAGCTAAGGAACAGTTAAAACAATATCAGGTAGTCTTACTCTATTTTCACCCAAAAGAGATTTGCCGTTAAGATTATTTTTCTTTGTTCAGAAGAAAATATTGAGAGAAATTTATTTCAGAATCAGGCTCGAGGTTTGTGGAGATGGATGGAAGAGATGGAGGTCTTTTTACAAGCAGATATCGCGGGATTTGGAGATGTAGATACACTTGAGGCTCAGCTTGTTGAAAGCAATGTAAATGACATAAAATTGTCAAGTAAACTGGTAGCAAAACGAAATCCTTATTTAGTGAAGCAATCAGTATTTTTATTTGGAGTTAATCCTGAACCAAATGATACAAGTACGAGTGTTAGTGTTATGTAATTTATTAATCAAGGTGTTCAAACTATCATGACGCATTTTCTGTCCATGTAGGGGGTACAGGATGACATTAGTACTTTACTCGGAAACGTAAAGCAGCTGAATGAAGTCGGTAAAGTTTTACAAGAGAAGTGTGATAAGGATTTTAGGGAACATTTAGGGAAGCAAACCGATGAGCTGAACCGAAACTGGAAGAAAGTAACTGATTTGGCCAGAAATCAGAACAATAGGCTGACGGTCAGCATTTTCGTTTCAAAAAATAAATGAAATTTGTAATTTCAAAGTTTCAAATTTATTTTCAACTACACATAAAGTAACATTTAAGCTTGAAATAAATTTGGATTTTACAGAGTTCTGTTGATACTTCGAAGGTCTATCTGAAGAAAGTGACTGACTTCGAGAAATACATTGATAACATCACACAAAAACATCTTGCCGTGGAATATATCGTTCACACATTGGATGAACTGAAAAATCTTAACACGAAATTCAAGGTGATCATTCATGTCACCTAAATGAACATTACAAATTTGAATTAATTAGTAGCAATAGACCTTGTAGATCAATATAGCACATCGGTCACAAAATGCTATGTAATTCTAACTCACCAATTGTAATTTTGTAGGATTTGAAAACAGAAGTAGTTGAAAAGGAGGACGATCTTAAAGAAATTGTGGATGAAAAATTACATCTTTACACAGCCGAAGGCGGGCTGCAAAGCGAATTGGGTGAGAGAGTGCAGAAAATTGAGAATAGATGGGCAGAGCTTAAGCAAAAAGTTGACGCAAGAAACCAGCAGTTTAATGAAGGTCTGAGTAACTGGAATGTCTTCCAAGGTATGTTCCCATTATAACGACGTTATCGGCCATGGGGAAAAATACTAAACTTTCTGTGTCAATTCGATGAATCAATGACCACATCCTTTGCTTTTTTCGTTAAAGTGCTATTATCCATGGAGAATAAGTGGTTGGACAATATAGACAGAAAACTATCTGAACCACCGAGAGCTAGTGTTGATGCTGAAGAAATATCAGAAGAGCTCGATGTAAGTAGTTAGAAGAATAGTGATTATAATATAAAGTTTGAAAATGACAGAGTCCAAATATGACCGGAAATTATATCTGACAATATTTGAACGTTAATCTATCATTTTTCTTGCAGGAGTTTGAGACTTTTATGAGAGGACACGATGATAAGAACAAGAAGAAGGTGGAGGAATTGGCACAGTCCATGCTAAACAATCACATCATGGTTTCCACTGTTACTTCTAAATTACAGGAATTCAAGGATAGAAACCAGTCTCTTAATAACAGGGTAGGCATCTTTGCATGGGGTTAATAGTTGTGGTATTAAAACAGATGGTGCGAAAAATCACGATAACTTTTGATCTTTTTACAACAGGCTCAAGAATCTATCAAATCGTTGGAGGTCAGTGTGATGGAGGCACAGAATAGGGAAAGTCAGATAATAGAAATGTCACAGTGGATGACTGAAGTCACACAACTTCTGCAATCTAGACTGGATGCGGATATTTTGGCCGGAGATATGCCCAAAGAATTCGAGGTGAGTACACGTACACAAACATAAGCAGTATTAGAAATAATTTGATTGTCATGGTTTTTTTTTAATCTGAATTAAATTAATGTACTTACTTGAAATCCACTTCAGCAACCAGTGAAAGCAATAATGTAAAAATATTAATTCCCACGAATATGGAAAAACTATTGACGAAACAAATCACAAGCTAAAGTTTTCACCCTACCAACAGGTCGGATTTTCGGTAACCCGATCTTATTTGTTTGCCGAGTTAAGATCGATAGCAGTAGTATAGAAGAATTTAAATTGGTAGAACAAGGATTGTGATCTATGAATGACCATATAAATTGTAAGGGGACTTGAGATGGATCTTCTGTTCAAAGAAATTGAACACCCGCGAAGAAAACAGAGGTTGTAATAATTCACGTTGTTTTCACTTGGCTAATCTTTGATGTCAAGTTTGCACATCTTATATCATTCATCACTGGGAGCATTCCGAAATGCGCACAACAAGCTTGTTGTGAATTGCTAGCTTTTCTGGTAATGTGGAACTGCATCTGCTCATTTTCAATTCCAACAATTCGAGAGACTGACGTTTTTCGAGTTTCCGACAGCAAAGATTTCTTGTGTTAGATAAGAATCTGCATTAGTAATGCCTTTCTTGGTTTCGTTAAAGTTTGGGAACCAGGGAAAGACAATGGATGTCTGGGATGAATTACGTTAAAGAAGTCCACACGTTCATTGACAATTTTATGCCTTTGATCACTTGACATTGTATCGTTGAAAAACCACCAATTGATTGTTGCTGCGAGCAATTTCCTTTTGTTTAATTTCATGAAATGACGACTTACACGTCTGGTTTGTTTTGACTTTCCAAAGTCGTGACATCAGTAAAATCAGACGGAACGATGTATTGGAGATGAAGGGAGATAAGAAGCTGTGGAGGTTGTTTGGACAGCTTCATTAGACTGTACAGCAAAGAATCAACTAACTGAATAATATAGAACGACGGATAACATCATATTACCTCACCGATCTCCAAATGAAATAGTGTTTCTTCATTTTTAATTTCCTTTTTTTCCTTAATCACTTGAATCAGACTTGCAGGCACTGATCGACGAACATAATGTTATCTTATGTTTCTGAATATATTCCTGTCTTTGGGCAATAGCGGATGTTTCTTCAGTTTCCTGTCAATAGCAAACAAAAATAAAATCAGTGCTAAAGTGTAATCCTTTTTGCATTGTTACTTCCTTTCAGATTGATCCCTAACATTTTGTAGTCGAAATTAGTAGATCAGGAAATTAAAATTTCGCAGAAGATACCAAATCCCTCAAGATGACTTAGTCATAACTTGAGCTGTCTATTTTGCAGACACACTGTACTCAGTATGTGCAATATATTGTTGAAGGGGTCTATCAAATTGTAAATTTCATTCCGAAGATGTCCTGAAATCTGCGAACAGGTTTATTTCGAATTATTTTCCGCAAAAAATCAACCCATGTTTGGGATGTTGGTGTTCATTGAACTACGATACTCTCTGCCTTTCCTGTGTTTCATCGTCAATATTAAAGGAATACCAGGAGACTTATGTAACTTGCTTTGTGGCTGCATTTACCAAGCTCAAGTGATTAAGTTGTCTATGGGTGGTGGGCACTATAGTTATGAAGGAAGAATTGATCAATCGAGCGGCCATGAAATATATGAGACGTGGAAATAATTAGTCGCTACGATTTGGACTTCATTAAGATGTGTCGCGGAATATCACATTGAAGCTGTGTAACAGGGTTTCCTGCGAAAAATAACTTTTCGTTTCCTCAATTTCTGCTTCTCGTTTAATCTTCATGGATCACTCTTGATACCGCACGCAAATTTGCAACTTGAAGGAGATTAGGTTCATTTGAATATACTTCTGCTTTTTTATACCCTCTCCTTTGAGTCGCCAACTCAATCACACACCATAGATTACGGTAACAGAAATATTTCTTGGAATTTGTTCTACGTGCTCGGTGTGGTGATTTGAATCGACCACCCCCAACGAACCCTTTTTGTTGCCTCGATTGGAGTCAGCTTAGTCATTGAACTGGGATTTCCGGGAGTTTTGGGAAACGTCTTGCTGGATGATAACTGGATATTTATTTATCAGTGACATAATTTTACCAGCTAGTACATGAAGCAATGTTTACAACGTCATTTTAATTGTTGTTAGTAGAACTCCTATTGATGGTTGGCTCATTTGGCAATCTGCCAAAATTATCCATGATTTTTGTCTGTCATCATCAGCCGCTGATCAGCAGTGGTATCGACATCTGTGGGCTTCTCTCCCAATTGAAATTTTAGTTTCACACTTTGTTGTAAGTTAATCCAAAGTACAGTTAATCAATACTAATACACCAATGCAAAATAAATACCTTGATATCAAGCAAGTACCAAGTACAGTGTAGTACATCAGCATCACAGGTAGAACGTTAAATGGTGCATGTGAGTTCATGTCTCAGGAGTTGACTGTATCCCTCAGTAGAGTTAGATCTCTCGCCCTTAGGTTAAAGGAGCGGCCCATTAGGGGACTGTAGATTACACTACACCAGCTATACTTTGATGAACTGTAATTGTGAACGTCGAAGTGCAGTTTAGGTGTGAAGCCTGGATAATTGGTTAATATTGATGTTATTCCACTCTGGAAAACCAGAGTACTTGAAATATTGGTTATGTTCTACACGCAGCAGTACAACTGAGAATTCGTCAGTCTTAATATTACTCACGAATACTCTTTACCAAACTGGCTGTATCCCTGCTAAATTAGCTGTGCACATAGTAACTGCTTCTAAAGACTGTGGTTTTCATCCATTATGTTTTTGTTAACCCATTTGGACATTTGAACAAAAAAAAACTTACTCTAAGAACGTTGTGTTACAAGATGCTTTCCAGGTACCCTGTCACCTCAAATTTATGTCTAAAACTTAACAGATCCAAGCAAAGTCGATTGTTCTTCGTGCCGTTGCGTAGATCTAATTGATTTGTGTAATTTTAAAGTCAAATGCTAAGTTGTTTTTTTTTTTTTTTAAATTTTTTGTAGGACACATGTCCTTTTCGCGGGGCCACTGATACCCCTGTTTTGGACTTCT
>JBCAUG010389365.1:0-16425 GCA_038406175.1 Haplosyllis leylae
GTACCCCCCCCCCTGGTTGACAGACAGACAGGTGTAAAACTATTACCTTCCCTCCGTACTACGTACGCGGTCGGTAAATATGCCTTCAGAAGTTGTCACTAAGGAAGCTCAGATACTATGTGTGTGTGGATAAGACTTATATACTAGGATGTTTTCCGCCAATGAGGAAGATATTGTGCATAATAAATACACATACCCATGGTCCCATAATACGGATGTCTGGCAAATCTATTATACCAGCCACCACGATACCCCTCCTCGTGTTCAGGAGACACTCCTGCAATCTGTGTTGAGTTGAACAAAGTGAAGAACCTCCAAATGTCGTCTAATGGACGAAGGAACAATATATCTGTATCCACATATAGCAAGGCGTCCTGCTTGGAAAGTACATTCTGAAATAGTTAAGATAAATATTTTGATGTGTTATTTCGTGACATGCAACAGAAAAATCTTTCCAGTCTGACGTCAACCATCCACTTTGATTTGGTACTGGGGCATAAGAAAACAGAAGACTTATTTTCAGTTTAATACTGGGAGTATACGAAATCAATGACTGTTATGTATGTTTTTTTCACAAATGATAACATTTTGAATTGTCTCACTGCCTACAAAGACTAAAGTACAACTGCTCAGAAAGGGTGAACGGTCAAACTGAGCAATTCATTCAAATATATCTCCTCCTGTCATCGACCGTTGGTCCAAACACCAAGCAGGCCCTACAGCAGATCTTTCTACCTTCGCATGATGAACTGGAAATAAGACTTTTTGAGTAGACTGCATCTTCTCTCTTTCAAGTCTGTACATACCGGAAAAAAATACATACCAGAAAAAAGTACATACCGGAAGGAACAATCGTTGTGATGCGCAAGGTCTCCACAATGTCCTCCACTTCTGTTCATTTTCTTTAGGTAACTGTATTGGATGTACTTTGTAACTGGCTTTTCCGTCACGAAATGCTGGCCAGTGACTGAACTGAAAAGAAGATTAAAATGGATGAGAAACATTCTCATTTAATATTCACTGATTATATTGTCAAAATGTAAGGTAAATTACGAAGCACTATTTGCATCTATTTCTTTTCTTACTAACTTCAGATTTAAATTTCGGCAGATTCTCATCATCAGCAAATACGTGAAATTTCAGCTTCGCTTTTGTTTGCAGTAAAGCCGATTTGAGCATGACCAATGTTTCTTCGACTCTGTTTAAACATGAGACCACAGCAATATGCACTCGAGGCCTGCAAATAAGGGTAAACTTACAATAGCCGATACATTTCAATACGAATCATATTTACTGGTGTTACACCAGTTTCATGGTGATATTCGCATACAACACTTTCAAATTTCGAGGTGCACGTATTGTGAACCGAGACCCGATTCATCGAACAGTTAAGTACTGTACCAACACTGATCTATCCTTATTCGCTGTCAAAGAGGACTCAGGAACGTTTAAATTGGACCACTCTTTGCACGCTAAAAATAGTCTTGTATGCTGCTATGACAGAAAGAAAATTAAATGTCTGAAAAAGGGGTTGTTTAATTTTTCATTGTGTTTTAGTTCCTGGGAATAATTTTGTTTGTTTGTTTTTCCCCTTCTGTAATATTTTTGGTTCTACCTCTTTTTCTTTTCTTTCGGTTTCTCCGTTTCTGGGCTCACATCTTCTTTTCTCCGGTTGTTTGAATCTGATTCTTCATCGCGCCGAGTACCCTCCATTGGAGTTTCTCTTTAAAACAATAGTTTTCCAGTAGAAAAGGATACTTTCTACTATTTCAGCATGACGTGAAAACATCAACTATTTTTTTTACGATTTCACACGAATTAATTTACCACGTCCTTCTGTTCAAGGAGTTGAATATCATTGAAAAATTACAAAATATCTATGGGCTGGGTAGTTGTTCCGCCTTCAACCAATACCTGGTTTTCTCAAAATATAGCTCTTGCACTCCTTGCATTTACATGAACTCTCCTCATATTATGCGCTACAAATTTTCTAGCAAAAACCAACAGACAGAATCACTTACTGTTTTTTACCCTGTAAATTCTTTTGTCTCTGTAACTGTTTGGTGAAGACGTGCTGCACGCGACCACAAGCTGTTGTTGTTACTGACGCATTTTTAAAGTTGTCTTCAACCCTTTGTACTAAAGTGGCAATTTTTTCGCCATACTTATGCTGAAATTAGGTAACATTTAGCTGAATAAGGTAACATTTAGCTGAATAAAGAGTTAAGTTGCAGCAAGTCGTCTGAATACTATTGATAGATAGTCATACCTGCAGAAAAGCCTCATAGACCGCTCTGAATGCAAGTTGCTTCTCATTATGAAAAACCTCTCTATTTCCATGCAAAACTGACGCTCCGTTTGTACCAGCAGAATCACAAGTTAAACCGTACATACAATGGTCGGGTCTTACGTTCCATTCACATGGAAATACGTACACTTTTTCTGAAAGGAAAGATTACAGCTGTGCATAATGGGAATTTTAACATAGATGAAAACGCATATTAATTGACATCAAATGACAAAAAAATTTCTACCCGGACTGAAGTGAAAGTATATGTTGACTAAATCTTGGTCTCCCCATGTAATTCTCAAATGATATTCTTTGTAATATTCCATCATTTTATCAACCCAATTTACTTCCCTCATACGTGTAAGATTCATCAACATAACACCAGAATTAACTCCTGAAATAGCAAAAAATACGCCAATGAAATTATGGATCCTTTTCTTGGACATTTAGGATGAGATTTAAAAAATTTTAATTTTTACTTCTCTTATGATAAAGTCCTAAAACTATGGTATGTCAATTGTCCATGACAATTTCCAATCATTTCCGTAAAGAACCAAAGAAAACAAAACACAAGAAATTTTTATACCAAGTTGACCATAGTACGGATGTCTGGCAAACCGGTTATACCAGCCAGCTGATGCCCCCGCGGGTTCATGTTCAGGGGAAACCCCAGCAAACTGAGTGGAGTTGAACTTGTTAAAAAATTCCCAAATGTCCTCCAGAGGTCTCAAAAATAAGATGTCAGTATCCACGTACAACAGAGCGTCAGTTTTGTCCAACAGTTTCTGAAAAATTGACACGGTTGCAAATCGCCTTGCTTTGAAATAAGTCCACTGTATCATTTTTTACCGACCACGTACGTAGTAAGAGGGCAGGTAATGTTTTCTTAGGTGTCTGTGATTATGTGCAGGTGGAGGGGAGGGAGGGGAAGGGTACATCCTGTCCTGGTTTTGCCTGAGGGAGGGGGGAGGTTATGTTTTGTCCTGGTGCAGCCCAGGGGATACCCTGAACAGAGGTCTGGCCAATTGGGAGGGGGTACCCTGAACAGATATCTGGCTGGGGGGATGGTAGGGGGCACCCTAACCAGGTGACCCTACCCAACCCATCCCCCTGATTAGGTCTGGTCTTGTGGGGAGGGTAGGGGAGGGGGTACCTGACTAGTTGATCAACTGGTCTGGGCAGTTGAGTGGAGGGGAAGAGGAGGGAGGAAGCACCCTGACCAGTTTACCCCCCCCCCCCCCCCCAACCGGCTGGGTCTTGTCTAGCAAGGTAAGGATGGGGACCGTGGTCGACAATGCCTCAATGCCTCGTAATGTTAATGGCAGTCTGTCTTGTTTTTTCATAACGAACAAACTGAAAAGGTCTTTCCAAACCCACCGGTAAGAATAGCCGTTGAGAAGCACAGGGTCTCCACAGCCTTCTCCATTTCTCATTATTTTCTCCGGGTAATTGTATCGCATGAACTGTGTAGCTGGCAGAGCCATCTATAATGCGTTCCCAGGTGGAAAGCTGGAAGTATCAAAAATAATAAATAACCATTTGAATTTTATGGTATACGATAAAACGTTTACGACGATAAGCCTTCAAATAGCAGTGGTCATGTGTATCAAGTTAACAGTTTCTTACTTCATTCTTAAATTTTGGTTGATTGGCATCGTCTGCAAATATGTAAAAATGAAGAGGCGCCTTTGTTTGTAGCAACGCCGATTTTAACATTATTAGCGTTTCCTTTACTCGGTCCAGACATGCGACAACCGCTAGGTGTATAACAGTCTTCCTGAAATGGAAGAGAGCGTTTTGTATACATCAAAGAACTCTGCTTTTCACGACGGACACTTCACCTTTTTCATCATTTGCAATTTACGCACTGTTATTAAAGTACACTTATTTGTACCTTATTATTATAGTTGTAGAGGGATTTCTGGCTAACTTCCTACGCATGTGTTCAAATGTAAGGCCCATAGGGAGATGTCTCAAGACAGTATGCCAGACCGATTGACCAGTTGTGAAACTGCATCAGTAGTCCACACTTGCTTGTTTTACCAAGCGTGCAAAGTGTATGACATTGTCTATCTTGGAGACTAGTCTGCCAAGGCAGAGAAGTCATGACACCTTAGCTTCTGGCATTTCAGCCGAAAACTGGTGTCTTGCATCATTCGTAACTGTGAGTGGCCTTTGGCTCAGCAGTTACACACCCCCGAAAAAATTGATTGAGTCCTCGAAATCACATGTGTGGTTCACAGGGTACTCAACCAATCTGGGGCACATCCAGACATTGATCAGCTCTGGCAGGTCCTGAGTTGGGTAAGGGTCTGCCTGAAGTCATCATTGACTCCAGGCAAGGCCACACAGGATCTGACAGTGCCAACCCGCATTGGCAGTGCACCATGTAAGGTCCATAGGGTAAAAAGATGTCTCAAGACAGTATCCCAGACTGATTGACCAGTTGCGAAACTGCATCAGTAGTCCACACTTGCTTGTTTTACCAAGCATGCAAAGTGCAAGACATTGTCTATCTTGGAGACTAGTCTGGCAAGCCAGAGAAGTCATGACACCTTAGCTTCTGGCATTTCAGCCAAAAACTGGTGTCTTGCATCATTCGTAACCGTGAATGGCCTTTGGCTCAGCAGTTACACAGGTATGTGCCACCCAAACTCCTTATCCCACCCAAGACACCCAACACCCCAAACACCCAACTAACTACTGTGTGAGGGTGGAGGTCTATGATGGGACGGACTGGGGTGTGTACGAGGAATGCGCCCTGGCTACAGGTATGTACCACTCAAACACCCAATCCCCACCCAACAACCAACCCCGCCCAAATACCTAACTGCTGTGTGAGATGGAAGTCAAGGACGGGACATAATGGGGCGTGTATGAGGAGTGATTCCTGGCTACAGGTATGTACCACAAAAACAATCACCCTAACACCCGATCTCCAACCTAACACCCAACATACACCCAAAGACCCAACCAGCTACTGCGTGCGGGTGGAGGTCAATGATGGGACATAATGGGGCATGTACGAATAATGCACCCGGACTACAAGTACAACGTACATAACGCTCAAATTCCGAACTCTGCACCCACAGACATACGAGTCCACCCTCGCCAGAGAGCATTTTACTGCTGAATTTGAAAAGGTCTTAATGCCAGTAAAAACACCACAAAGAGTGACAGATCTAGGATTGCTAATTGAACAAGTGGGTGAACGCCAACTGCACAGTTTGCAAAAAATTTCCTTTAAAAACATGAAAAAATGTGGGCGTTAGGGCGTGGGTGATGGGCGGGGAGAGACTCGCGTCCGCACAACTCGATTTTCACGATTATTTTGTAAATTTTGCAGGAGGATCAATAAAAATCAGCAACACGTTGTCAGTGAAAGAACTCCAGGTGGCACTGTGTCTGCAGAGACGCAGGGATATCTGCTCGGCCCTAAAACCCAGTGTCATTGGTGAGTACTCATTATATACTCCTTAGTGTAAAAGCTAGTGTCATGTATTATATTCAGGTCTAAAACCCCGGTGAGATCTCATAAAATATTTTGAAGTACCTAAAATGGGCAGCCAGTCAATAAGGCAACTCTTTACAGGGTCATCAATAGAATGTTCATCACATTTATTACTGAACAAAAAATGTCACAAGTAGATCTATCACTGTGTTCACCACACAGAGGGTCATGGGTTTGAGCCCCAACCTCCACTAATGGTTTTTGACACATGATCTGTAAGTATGCTGATTGAAAAGGCTAGACTGCCATGTTGACCTCTCTACAGTCAGCAGGTGTTGCACCAGAGGTGAATCTGGGGATCACACAACTGAGAAAGCACTCATGCGAGGGATCCACCCTGTCTTTGAAACACAGAGCAGATGTCACCAGAAGTCCAAAACAAGGGTATCAGTGGCCCCAGGAAAAGGACTTGTGTCCTTCAAAAAATTCTGGAGAAAAAAAACAAAAAAGTAAATCTATCACAACAAGTGGGGCAACCATGGTTACAACATATATAGGAATGTGTGTGGTTGTATGTTTTTCTTCATGTCGTTAATGACAAGACATAAATATGATTTCTAAGGAATTATAATGAAGCTGCCTTTCAGGGAATGATACCTCTATCGATGTGAGGCTGCCAGCTAGTTCTAGTAGTATTGGTAGAATTCAGAATTTCAGTTCATGTTGGTTGTTTTGTCATTAAATTTTGCATTCAGTTTTACCTTTAATTCGTTCATTTGTGACCTTAAATAGTATAACACAAACAAGCCATAGCAACAGTAGGAGGCAAGAGTCACCATAGCAACGCGTGAATGATTGACGTGTAATTACTATGGAGACCAGTGGTACATAATTAGATTTGTAATTATAAATGCACGCGGTGGTCAAAGCCATACCGTCACCATATGGTTCCTTCAATGGAAGAAAGTTTAATTACTTCGTTAAGGTGGCTGATTCCATTAATAGTAAAATATTAATTATGTGTCAAGGTGGCAATTTATGAATTGAGAAAAATTAATTGATTGTTAAGGTGGCTATTTCCATCAATAGAGGAAAATGAATTGCTTTGTTAAGATGCCAATTAAATTCAGCCGACTTGATACAAATTGAAAGACTTGAAAGAATTTAACATTGAATGGATCAGGCCAATTTTAAAATTAAATTTTCCTAATTATGATTCCTTTTGTGTGGAAAGTGGAGGGAGATTGAAATAGGTCGGAAAAGGGATTGTGTTGGAGATGTTTTCGAATACAAGACTTCATACACGTACCCATGTTTTTACAAAAGATCAGTGCTGTGGAAAAAAATTTATAAAGTGAAATATTAATTGTATTTCAAGGTGGCTACTTATGAATAGAGAAGTTTAAAAAAGGGGACCATTATGTCCTTCAGAGTTTATTTCGAAGTGGATGAATAGTGACTTTCAGACCTTCATTGCCCAAGTCATTGAATCTTCGGTAATGTAGTTAAAAACTGAACTATGAAAGAATCGTAGCATGCAGTGTTGATTTCAAGCTTCGTGTTTTTGCAACGCAAGGCTAAGGTTGCGTTTACACTGAGGTCTTAGCGATGGCGTTAGTGTTAGCGATGCAAAATCTTCTTACTGGAATTCGCTAAGAAATGGATAGTATGCCCATTCTTAGCGATGTGCATTAACGCTTACGTCATCGCTAACGCTAAGTGTAAACGGACCCTAACGTCATCCCAAAACTAACACACTGTTGTCTACAATAATAACAAATATCAGTCGTGCAAAAAGCGGAAACAAGTTTGTGGCTTGTGTTACAACGTTCAGGTGTCAAATCAATGTTTCTGTGCATCACCAATAAGTTTCAACGATACTTGACGTTTGAAGAGGCTATCGTCTTTTTACGACAGGATATTATAGAACGTCTGAAGTGGTCACTTATGGGTTGATAGTTTTTGACACTTTTTGTGTCAGACTATGACACTAGAATTCCCTTATTAGGTCAAGAGCATGAAGATAGAGCTTTAAGGAAACGAGACTGGTTTCCGCATAGGGTGATGTAGATTGAAGTATGCTTGCTGTACACACACGCACACGTGGAAACGTTGGCATGGAGACATGTGAAGATACACATGTAGGAAAGCATTGAAACACACATAATGTGACTTACTCTGTATGTTACATATACACGCATGCACATGCATGCACACACACACACACACACAAACACACACATACACACACACATTCACTGATGTACACACACACACACACACACACACACACACATACACTGACCCACATTTACTGATGCACACGGACACACACACATGGACAAAAAGAAACACAATAGATACACACACCTGAAAGTTCAAAAGACTAATGCCACACACACATGTATCCTTCACACACACACATAGAGGACACACACACTGACACACACGCACACTAACACAACATCTGTGGTTTAATTCAGTGCATCACAATTTCAACAGACGAAATTTCCTGTCAAAGTTCGCAGTTCAAGCTCATAAACTTCATAAAACTTTTCACATCTGCGCAAGAATTTCAGACCCAAATCGAAATAAAATGAACTTTTTTCCAATCGCACCATATACGGAATTACTTTATTAAACCTTGGCATGCACCTGGAAGGAAGCCTTTGAAGTTGCCGCCTCAGCTTACCTGAGCCGCAGGTGGTGGACATGCATGCATTCTGTGCGCGTGCGTTTTAACAGAATTTTAACATGCATGGCCATAAATGGAAGTATTTACTTTGGGCAAATGTCCTTCTTAATTTGACGTTTTTTTTATTTGAGGCAGAGATTCGCTGGAGTCGCCTTCGGAATTTTAATGCTGATTAATTTAAGCCTCAGTTTTAAAGCTAAAAATAGGAAAGAAAAACCCCTTTTAAGCTCCTTAATAATACCAAATATGGTCATTCTCTATTTAAAGTTTTAACCCTATTGTGAAAAAACAAGGGAAGAGGACTTTATAGACTTTAAAAAGGGGAATTTACAATGACAATCTCAACTGATTTCAGTTTGATTTTAATAAGAGAAAAAAGTCTTTATTTACCTAAATACTTAATGATATATGACATGTAATTAGGTGTATAAATAACTGTCTGTTTTCATTCAATAAGAATAAGATTAAAGAGATTCCTGAGTGTTCCTAAGATGAGCTAGATTTGTTTGCAATTCTTTCAAAAAACCATTGATCATGTTCCAGTTGAGATTGCATCTACAAAACACAATGTAACATTCTGCAACAACAACAAAGTCCGCCTGCCTGAACGCAAGAGGCATACCGCCCGCGTGTAGCAAGTGCTCGCTGTTTTGTCCTGTCCGGGAGGGGGTACCCAGGCTGAGTACCTCCCCACCCCCCCTACCCCCAGTTGAGTACCCCCCCCCGGCTAGGACTGAGTACCCCCTGGCTGAGACTGAGTCCCCCCCCCAGTGGACAGACAGACAAAGTGAAACTATTACCTTCCCTCATACTACGTACACGGGCGGTAATTACAATTGCAATTAGCACTATCTCACTCGCAACATTGTATCAGATTTTGTCTCCAGTTTCAATAGTCAATTGCAATTAAAACCTATTATTGTGATTGAGTTTTTATCTAGAGTGCTAATTAGATCATACATACGTGTACGTCACAATTGAATTGTGATTGAGTATTTTTCTAGAGTGCTAATTAGATCATACGTGTACGTCACAATTGAATTGTGATTGAGTATTTTTCTTGAGTGCTAATTAGATCACATAAAGGAGCAGGAATGATTGCGGTGAAATTGAGGCGTAGATGCGATAAACCCATTAAAATTCTATTGTTGTTGGATTCAATTGTTAAAGATGAAGAGACTGATGATGAGGATGAATTGGAGACGTCGAATGTTGAGTGGCATTCACTGTTTGGCTTTGTGTTTTGAGGCTTTCAGTTTTGATTGAGAAAGTACAATGCCATTGTTGTTCAAGAGACTATGCGTTCTTTCACGAGAAGTTTTGTAGATAGTCTTTCTGTTTATGAAAGAAAGGACTTATTGTTCAGATATCTTCCTTATAATACAAGAAGTATCAGTACTTTTTCCACGTGTTTTTGTTGTAAATTCAACCAAAAACAGCACAAACGTTTCTGAAGAGACTATAGTTTGTTACCTGTGTGACGTCACAGCCTCCGCAGCCAATCAGCGCGCGCATTACAACAGCTTCTTAGGAAGTTTGCTTCAGGTGATTTTCTTGACACGATTGGCAAACCAGCCATGAAGTCACCAACATTGGCTTCTTTTCGGCTGCGTTCTTTTGGATTTTTACGGCATTTTGACACGAATTTTGGCAATTATATTAGACTGAAAACCTTGTCAAGGATCCACGCTACGAAGATCTGTGCTAATATGTCAAGATAGTGGTGAATTTAGGACAGAATCTTTGGATTAAAACAGGCAATTTTTAGGATTAATTTTATGTGCAAAGAAAGGATTTTGAAAACACACACACAACACATGTGAGTGACTTGCCAGACCAGCATTTCAAACAACGAGAGATTCAACTGGAACTACTGCATACATGTAATATAAATTTCCCTGTTTCCATAGAAAAAAAAGGAAAGAAAAACAAGAGGAACACAACGCGGCCATGATTGTTTATTGTACGAAGACTTTTTGGTAGTTTGTTTTTGGAGTAGCTGGATTTTAACTGTTTTTGAATAATATTACCCCCTGGGGAAGAAAACTGTACTGGTGGAGTAGAAGTTCGCAAAAAGTCGTAAAAGATGTCGGAGGATAACACAGGTAGGAAAAGAGATTTATTTTCGTGGCTGAAAATTTTAACCGAAAATGTTTAAAATTTGTGAAGTTTTAATTAATTTCATGAAAAGGAAAAAAAAAGTGTATTTAGAAGTTATTTTGTTCATGGGGTCTATATGTTCATTTTAATTGTTAAAAAGATTTTTGATACCTAAATTCAGAAATTTTTGAGGTCAAATTGATCTCAAATTTAACTTGTGCTTCATCAATTATTTATTGGAATATAAAATTGTGATTTAGTAACAAATGTGCTGTTAAGTTTACAGAAACCAGTTTATTAAAACTTTGTGATTAAAGATTCATAGAAGTCTCAATGTCATTGCCATTTTGAAGACATCATTGTGGTCAGAAGGTCTTACACACCTTTGTTCTTTTTGTCTGTCAGAAGTTTTTTTCCTGTTTTTTTTTTTTTTTTTTGGAACTTTATTTGGGGAAGAGGGGTAAGGTCTGAACACCACAAATGTCATCAATCAGTGTTTAAATATTAAGAATCTAGGAAAGAATTTCTCCTGTTTTGGGGAAGATGGACTGGGGCGGGTGGGGGGCGGTTGTGTTACGTGATTTGTTCAGTTTGGTGGAATTCTAATCGACCAAGATTAGCCTCAGGCCGGGATTATGATAATCTTCTTCGTTATCTTTGTTCCGTAACATTTCTTCATGAAACATTTCTTGACATTCTGCCTGATGACGAATACTTGACACAGTGTGTCCATTGATGTCGGATTAAGGCTCGTTCACACTGTACGATTGTGACTGAGATTTTTTTCAATCGCAATCACACAAAATAGATGTGCAACCTGTTAATCTGTAGCGTCGCAGTCGCAAAAGGTGTGAACACATTCATTGACTCCTGTACAATCCATCTCTGTGATAAAAAAAACGCTGTTGCAATTGAAAAAGTGTACACTGGGTCCCGCTTGTAACGAACTCGGTTACAACGAGCACCCGGTTATGACGAGCAGATTTCTTTGCACCATAATCATTGTCAGCAATGTTAAAAAGTTTGGTTACAACAAGCACCCACCTACAATGAGCAGATTTCTTTGCATCAAAATCATTGACAGCAACGTTAAAAAATTCAGTTACTGCAAGCACTCGTCTACAACCAGCAAATTTCTTTTGCATCTTTTTGCTCGTTGTAACCAGGACCCAGTGTAAATGAGCCTTTAGACACGGAAAGTATGCGTTTCATTGCCAATAGCACAAGACGACGTGATGATAATTTACTGTCACAATTTCAAGATATGAATATTTGAACTGCTGCCCAAATATAGACAATACAAACCAATGTTAAACATTGTATTAAGATTACGTGTTTGGGACCTGTGAATTTTAGCAATAGTGAGAGTTAGATATCGTACTTACATTGAGATAAA
This sequence comes from Haplosyllis leylae, assembly GCA_038406175.1. Lineage (NCBI taxonomy): Eukaryota > Metazoa > Annelida > Polychaeta > Phyllodocida > Syllidae > Haplosyllis > Haplosyllis leylae. The sequence continues at coordinate 11,933 of JBCAUG010389365.1, forward strand.
GTAATGGTTGCACCCAGGCTCAATGATAGCTGACAACTTGAACCCCCACCAGAATGCTCGCCCAGGGTCAATGATAGCTGTCAGCTTGAACCCCCACCAGAATGCTCACCCAGGGTCAATAATAGCTGACAACTTGAACCCCCACCAGGATGCTCACCCAGGGTCAATGATAGCTGACAACTTGGAACCCCCACCAGAATGCTCACCTAGGGTCAATGATAGCTGAGAACTTGAACCCCCACCAGAATGCACACCCAACTTAGGCGTTGGCAATGCCAACACTGAAACAGATTTTGGTCACTATCAATCAGTATTATATCACCATCTCTGAATGAATAACTGTGGCATTAAAGCCCAAAAAATGTTGCTAGATGGAGTACAAACACAGTGTCCATTAAAACCTAGCATACAAACAAAAACTGTTCATTAGAACCTAGCTGAGAATAAATACAAACTGCATTCCACACATTCTGTTAATCATAACATGCGCACATCAAGAATAGAGAGATATGCAATTCGAATAAAATATCAATTAGAACATAGCATACAACAGAAACTGTTCATTAGAACCTAGCTGAGAATAAACACGGATTGGATTGTACACATGCTGTTAACCGTAATATATACACATTGAGAATAAAGTTTTCAAAGAGGATATCAATTAGAACATAGCATGCAACCAAAAGAACTGTTCATCAGAACCTAGTATAGAATAAACACAAACTGCATTGCACACATACTGTTAAATGTAACATTTGCACATACCATTAAGAATGTATAGAGATTTAAATTTAATGAAGAAATCAATTGAATTTCTCATTGGAACCTAGTATAGAATAACAACTACATTGCACAACATGTACACCTAATGTACCAAGAACCTAGTAGAGATTTAAATTTAATGGAGAAAGCAATTGAATTCCGTCTTGTAAATAACCGTAACCATAACAACGAGAAGTTCACAAAGTTAACCGTCAAATATAGTTAAGCTTATTTCATTCAATGACAAAGCAAAACACTCCAAACCCTAAACGTAAATATGTCTGGATATTGGAAATGACTGGACATCAAATAACATGGAGGACAAGAAGGCTTATAAGGGATTACTTTTGGGGATATAAAGGGGGAAATTTGAAATACAAGAATTGAATTGGATTAAATAAATCCCCATGTCTCCACTTGTTTATGTTAATGTTCAAGAGGTATTTAGAGTTAGGGAGATGCTTGGGATGTGTTTAATTTTGTTTTCATTGGTGGTTCATGTACATACGAATGGAATTTTAAAAACTTTAATATTAGAAGAAAGAAAAAGAAAGGGTGTAATCATAAATTCAATTTAGTCTTCCATAATAATAAATATAAAAAGACGTTGCATCGTTGACCCTTCACATTGCTGGCACGTAAATGACGTCATTGTAGCATTTTGTGTAAGCAAATTCCCACCAATAATTACAGCTGAAAGTAGGCCTAATTATCATAAAAGTGCTAAGACATATTCCGCATGATACTATGGGTCCCCCTTTCAATCACTAAGCAGACTCTAAACGAGCCAACAATGAAGATCCGTAGAAACACAGCTTGACCAGTGTAGGTTTCTGACGACAGGTCTGTACGAAGGACGGATCACAGCTAGTTCTAACTAGAAAGAAACAGCCAACGTCTTGGGCAACGTGCCTTTCGAATCAAATGACGTCCTGACGTTGTATGATGACGTTGCATCTGATGGAGTTTCGTGAACAGAAGCAGTCACTATTTCACCAGGAGAGACACCCAATCTTTCTAATCAAAAAGTCCAAAGACAATAATAACAGTTACCATCGCTACCAATCTATGAAGTCTAGACAGAAAACTTCTTCACTATTTGACATTTTTACCCTGATATTTTCTCACTCTGTTGTGTAGAGACAACTGAAGCCACAAAAACACATATCAAAATTCAATTATCCCTAATTGTCTGGTAAAGTAACTAAATAAAGTCAATCGAATGTGGCTTGCTACAAATTAACCAAATAAGACCCCAGACTAGGCCACTTTTTGGAGGACACAAGGCTCTTTTGTGGAACTACTGATACCCCTGGTATCTGGTAATGTCTTCATTGAGTTTCAAAGCCATGGTGGATCCCTCACCTGCCTAATTTGTCATCTACATGCAATGGATTCCTCAAATTCACCTCTGGTGCGACACCTGCTAACCTCTTCACAGCAAGTATGGCAACTGAGCCATTTTCCCACTTACTTTTGCATACATTGATGGGACTCGAACCCTTGTTACAGTATGCGGTAGACGGGTGATACGGCTTAGAACGAGCAAATAGATGCACAGAAAACTACTCGTTGTAAGAGGGTGCTCGTTGTAACCGAACTCATTATAAGCGGGACCCAGTAACTGAACTTGTTAACATTGCTGTCAGTGATATTGATGCTGTTCGTTTAAAGTGGGGGTGGCGATAGGGTGCTCTTAGTAACCGAGCTTTTTATCATTGTTGTCAATGATTTTGAATTGCTTGTTGTTGTAGGCAAGTCCTCGTTGTAACCGAATTCTTTGTAAGCGGGACCCAGTGTAACTGTGCTTAAAATACAGTGAATAAAGTTGTCAAACTACCCGCATGTATTTAGTACAAGAGTGACATATATGGGCACATTTACATACTTGGCATTGAGGAACTGGCTCTGGTTAGAAGTAGGTTTTATGTTGTTAAGCCCAGTTAAGGTAAAGATTTGTTCATTTAAAGGTTTTATTTTTATTTAAAGTTTTATTTAAAATTTATTTTTATTTATTTTATTTATATTTAAAGCTACATATCATGTAGCTCTTAAAATTGCTCTTGCAGATAATTTTATGGAAAGGTTTTCGTTGGTAAAAAAACTAGGTCTCAGTGACCTATTTCCTACATTGTTGCCATGGAGATGGATAGTGTTACGTAAAGTGATGACATTTGTCTGGCTTGGTGTCTTGTCAAGGTGATGTATTACTCACCTGGATAGCAGCAGGAAGATCAAAGTCTTACCTAGTGGTTAACACCTGTAATTAACACACCTTTAATTAATTGGTCTTGATTTGCTTCAAATATCAAGTGGAGAAGCATAATGTAGAAATATGTAAAATGTTGCTATAGCAGAGACTGCAACATTGTAAACGAAGTTAAATTGAAACATTGTAACGATTAACGTTCAAAATATCACACTGCAGATAATCATGTGGGTTAGTGGGAAAATGTTTCAAAAAAGCAAAAAAAAATGTAGGATTTATTGCTATTGTGTCCAAATCTGAAATTCATTGTCAGTAGAGCTAAATTTATTATAATCAATTCCTCGAGCCACAGTTGATACAAGGCTTATTGTTATTGTTATCACATATAATATTGAAAATACAGGTGTGTGTTACAGTCTTATGCCTGTCTATGTTAGATGGAAATATGAACATCTGAGGCATTTGTCACAAATATTCGCAAATATGAGAATCTCAGTTACTTTTTTATTTAATTCACATATTCACACAGATAAAATACAATAGAATAGAACTAGAAGAAACTGAATTGAGCCAGTAATGTGGAACAGGTAGTCATGTTGAACAGAGATGGTAATTTGAAGTGACAGGTGGTGTTTGCATGTACAGAAATCTAGGTGCATATTATCTTCCATTTTACTACCATAAAAATAGACACAAGAAGTTACAACACTGCGGTTTGTGGTTACTATGCTGATTGTTGTCATTACATGGCGTCATGGACACTGATGTTGTTCAGTTGAAAGTTCGAAAATAACGAGCAAAGTTAGGTAGGTGCACAGATGTTGGTCAAAATGTCTTCAGGTGCAGCAGGTACATTAGAATCATTTTAATGAAGATTGAACAGAAATGTCAGTCATTGTCATGATGATAGGTCAAGTTTACTTGTCTCCTCCTTTGACATTAATGTCTCCTTGATGCAGTGGACAAGAGCAAAGGTCATCAAACATTTTTGATAAAAAATTTCTATTGAATTAGATGGGTCATCAAATGTATTTGACAAGATGTTCCATTTTTTTTAAAAAAAAATTACTAGAAAAGGAGATTAAGATGTGTTTTTAATCCGCACATTTTGAGGAAAGTTGGACTATTTAATTTGAAAGCAATGTTCGAGAGGTAGAAAAACGTTTCGGTTAACTGTGAGTTTGAATCTAAAAGACAGTTGCACAAGAAAAAATGCACAAAAGATCTGAAAAAATTGGAATTTGAAAGCGTGTAGGTTTTATAGTCGGGTCAGGTGCTTCACAAAATACCATGACAAGAAAGGGAGGGAATTGCCTGAACATCAGATATACATCTCTGTGTGTTATCACACAGACTTTTGCAGACAGTGAGGCATCAGGACAATAGAGATGAGACTGAAGATATCTATCATCCAATCAGCATCTGTTCCAGCCAACAGGTGTCCCAATCACAGGTACTTAGAACTATCTACCTAGGTTAGGTCTACACATATGGCTTCTTTATGAAACTCGAAGATTTCATT
>JBCAUG010389476.1:0-15074 GCA_038406175.1 Haplosyllis leylae
TGATTAGACCGAAAACATGGTGATGCTTGGTGTTGCCAGTCACATGGGAAGTGACCCAGTCTAACTAGCTATGTAGAAGAAGTGACCCCGTCTAACTCGCTTCTCCTTGGATCAGAAGTTGACTCTGACCTCTATCACTCTTGCATGTCAACCATGACTGCTTTTATAATACTCTCCCAATACTAAACGCCAACATATGCCTTCAATTATTTTAAAACACAATTTGCAAAAAAAAAGTCTCGGTTGATCCCATTTAAAACGATCATCTTGTAGCTTTTTTTCCACGTTAATTAGTGATCTTCAAAGACATAAAACAAATGGCAGCAGCTGGATCTCATCTTCAACTTTGTCACAAAGAAAACAACAGTGACTGATGTGCGCCACTGCCGACCATTTATCTTCCTCAACCAAGAATTTTTTATTTACATACATGTTGTACATGAAAATATATGCGAAACAAAATTTTCGTTTGCAGCTGGCAGTTTAACTGAATTTTAAAAAAAATCTCACTGAATGGCAGGAAAATCCGCCAAGAAGGAAATTTTCACCACCAAATTATCGTCGCTATCTGGAAGCGACTTTTAAAGTTGTTTTTGCCGATTTCGGCCCATTACGCTTCACAGAAAGCTGGCACACACGCAGCTCTTGCCAACACTACAACTGAGCAGCAAAGACTTTGATAACAGAATTTTCTCTGTAAAACGTCTTGAAAAAACCTGAAAGTAGAGGTAACTTCTACCTTCTAATTGAAGGTTTATCTACCTTGTCTACAACAATTTCAAAATTCTCTTTTTCCCTTTCCTATCAAGAGTATACACAAAAATAAATTAGCAATATTACTCATGGCTGCCGTGGATAGTAAAGGTTCGTAACATGAGCACATTTCGTTTAGACTTGTTGATATTTTTCACCGTGTGATGCTTTGACTTGGGCGCTTGATTCATCCTCGACATGTGGCGCACTTTTCATCGTGAAGCTCTGTACTTCGTTACTCGAGTTTCCACCTCATCTCGACTTGTAAAGCAAGTACGCTCAAATTCACCTCCACCCACCCCATCATATTTCCTTCATCCCACCCAGGCCATCAATTAGCGCTTCATACGCCGCAGTTTCACCGAAAGTAGCTTTTCTATCAGTGAATAAAATAAATCTTAAGTGAATTTGAATGCCTTCATTTGATAATCTGAAATGCACTTGAGACTTCTCTAAGTTTGATGGGGTTTTTTTTTTTTTTTGAAAATCTCGCATTTATCTTTCCAGCCTAAAAACCAAACAAGCAGTTGAAATCCCATCAGCAAGTCAGTCCAACCAAAAAAACTTTCAAAACGTTTTCCTTTCACCAGAAAGTTTCTTAACTTTCACTAAACCAGAAAAGAAAAAATCACGAATTAGCTTCTCTGCTGATTGGCACACTGTGGAATCAACGCCTCAACGGTTTCTGTTGTCAAGTGGTTTCCAAATATTAAATGACATCCAAATATTACACGCATCTGCGCATTTATACTTTAAAATAACCACCTCAATTTCCATTTGCAGAATGATGGTTTTATTGATTAAGAATGGTTTTATGAATTAAGTATCATCGGCAGACAATTGTAATATCGTACCAGTTCTGAGCTTAGGTGTCATGGACCAATCTTTTCCTGATCTTACCACTCACCCATGTAAAAAACACCGTACAACTCAGCAAGCCAATCTACTTCGGTGAAGGGAACACAAAATTACAAGATTTTTGTGCTGACATTATGTGTTACATGGAGATAATGAGATACCAACAACCTAAGTCAGCGATAGCTTTGTATGCAACACAATTTCATCTGCATATTATTCATTATGGATTCATGTTTTCATTATGACCTGTTATCATTTGATTTTTCATATAATGATCATAAGCGCCATATGTAGCATAGTTCTCGTGAGAATGACCGTCCTTTTATTTTCAACTTCTCCTTCAACCGATTCCTAAGATGAATTTTGCATTCAGCAATATTTTTCACACAAAATTGTATTACGCATTCTTTGGTCTCATTTGCTTGTTGCTACTAGAACTATCAGAAGTGCCGAAATCTACAGGTTACAATAGACTAGAAACCTTGAAGTAGGTAAAATCCAAACTCGATCCAGTTCTTGGCGTAAAATTAAGGGCAACTTTTCAAACAGCTTTAAATATGATAAAGTTTTTGCACAATTACCACAGACAGAAAACACGACAGTTGCTTTACTCTTCAAAAACTTTCCTGCTGCTGCAGAGAACGTAGACAGTAACAAAGTTTCATAAATAGGAAGCCTCGGATTCTCAAAAACGTTTGTGAAGTGGCTTTTTATTGCAAATCTTTATGACAGATGCCACACTGTGACAGTTACCATCACTCAATGTTTTTAAGGAAATGGTCCAAACTTCACCTCTGACAAGCCCTGTTCTCATAACCCTATCACTGCCAGAGAAAGTGGCACATCTCGTGTACGTTGACGACTTATTCTTTTAGATTTGAGAAACTTCTATTCACAATTTAAGCTTTAATTTCAAGAATTATACGTGTATTACATTTTCCGAGAAAGCACAAGGAACATCCAAGGAACCATGTCAGTTCCGGCGTTTTTGAAGTTATACTATACTAGAGTAAAATTGCAAGATCATTGATTCTGAAACCTACCCACGAGTAGTTATTGCCCGTTGTGGTCGTCGAGTGTTGTTGGTGACTTGATAACGAATGATCATACGAAGATAGAGAATTATAAAGACCAGGAATCGATGGCTGAGTATTCCCTGTACTGTATCCATTATATACATGATGAGCGGTCGTTGTGGCGCATGTCGTTGGCGTTAACGCCGGGTGCAGACTACTGGAAGAGCCGTACGGGGAAGGAGGCTCCACCCCGGGTCCCGAAGGTGTAACATTTCCCGAGCCAGGCCCTCCTGCTCCACGATGACTGTGTCCGTGACTAGAACCATAGACGGGCGCTGAGCTGCCGTAGGCGTTCGTGCTCCCGTACGTCCCGACGTTAGCCCCCGCGGAAGAACCCGTGTACCCGGTCGCACCGCCATACCCAGTCGTTCCAGTGGGGTAGTAATACGCAGCCGATGAAGAGGAATTCGGCGCTAACTGTGAGGCATCCGGAGGCCACACGCACTGAGTACACCACATTGTTTCCACTTAACTGTTGGATAAATCCTCTACGCGAGACAATACACTTCGCTAATGATCCTCTCCAAATGCACACCACTAACAGACTAGAGTGACTAGTACCGTAAATATTCCTTCGTTGTACTTTTCCTTACTGACTCGCTGACTGCAGAGAAGAGTTGTTAACTGTCTTATTGCCAGCACAAGTGTGTGTACGTGGGCCCTGTTGCCAGCACAGATAAACTGTTAAAGTAAAACAGACTTCGGGAATGAATCTGGTTGGGTTTTCGTTCGGGGTTGCTCACCCTCCTCCCCTTTCTTCTCTTCCGTCTGTTCCGTTTTCGCAAAGCTTGACTACAGTTGAGGCAAAGCAAGCAGTGCGGCCTGGCAGGCTGTAAACTGTGGCGGGTTGGGCTGGGTGAGGTGCTACAGGCCTGGGCCTCTGGTCTGTGTCAGAGCACAACCACAGTACAGAAGCACACCAGAGGAAAGAGAGAACTTTTTCGGAAAAGTAGTGGTTGTCGTTTTAGCCTCGAACCACTCACACCTTTCAGCACATATTGAACTGGTTACTGGTAAGCTTTACTCTATAATTGTAACATCTCTTCCGACTGAACCCCGCGTGGCCCCTCCCACTTTCTCTGGGGTGATCCGACTTCAATCAGCCGCTAACTGAAACCAAACCCCGCTCCTAGCCTGCCCTTCTTGTGTAACCCCATGTAACTTCGGCCGGTTACAGCATCTGATCAACTTCACAAGAAACAAAAGTAGCATCTGGTCAGTCAGGGCTGTTTATCTACATCCACAGTTGAAATTGAGACCATTTAATAAATCTTATGCAACTAATTTCATGTGCACTTTACAGAAAGGTGTAAAACAGGGACAGGACGGACTATAATATCAACGGTTATTCAATTCCACAGCTACTTTTGCTTTCCGATCTTTGTCAGGTTTTGATGAGTTCGGGAATTGAGTTATCGTCGCAAAAGACTTTTTTCTTTGAAAATCGAATCTTCAGAACTTCACTGCATTATCTTCCGGAATGATCTTCATTTCTAATCTTGAGTAATGGTGGAAATTCAGGATCCATAGCTCAACGCGAGTTAGTCCACTTCTTCTTCTTTACACTGTTGGCTTGTCACGTGTGTTTCCAATACCATTCCCATCATATTCCGCAGTTCGAGAATTCATCAATTAGCTGAAGGAAGTACCCAATTTTACCAGGTACGAGGAGTCCGTGAAACGAACATGGCAGGTGTAGCGTATAATAACCCCTCCCCTAAAAACGCTCTCAGTCTCTCTCGTCGAGTCAGTGGGAAACACTGCGCTTCATCATCAACGTAAATCTACGGTGGGGTGAGTAAGGGGCGCCCCGACAACCACAAGCATAACATAACCAATTGATTATCTTGAGTACTTTAGCGTTTTGACGAAGGAGCAGACCAGCCCTTTGCCAGAAGCTTTGTAAGGTTACGTTCCATTGTCCAAATGAATTGACGTTTTGTCAACGTCTCGCTTGGAACTTTACAAGCTATTCATTAATTCGTCTGAACATACACATACGATACGATACAATAACAACCAGATGCAGAGAACAATACAATGATGTAATTGTGTTGCTTTTCATTCGCAGTCCATTTCATTCTGAAATATCAGATCCTATCCCTTCGTTACCTTCCCTCGAACTTCACCCCAACATGACGTCGATGTGCGTAAATACCGACGAGCATTAACCCGAGATCGCAACCACTTTACACAAACTTCACTTTTTACCCAATTTTCTGCCATGATAAACAAAGCCACCATTAGGCAAATCTGGAATCCTGAGCAAAAAAATCTGCGGGTGTGAACCAGATGGTTGATAATACATCCAGTACATCCACCAAGACACGGACATCATACTAACAAACCAACCATTTCTACGTCCTTCAAACATTGAATGTGTCCAATCTGGGCCTTATTTGGGCGTTTCTGACTCATTCACTGCTTTAATTGTGATTGGGCCACCATTTTAGAGCCACTGACCTACATGTTATCTGAGATTCTTTCTGATGACCTACTTGTCACCAAACAATTAATTTCAATATCTCTGCACTGGAGAAAACCCATCAATTCTAAGACTCCTTTGAAGCTGTATGAAAGTCATTGACCATTGGTCAGACTGTGACGAGTTCCAGATGGCCATGGCTTTATCTGAATCCGCATCACTTAGCCTAATTAAGATGTATTGACTAAGAATAACATGTTGACCTGTGATGCCACGTTGATTTTCGTCTGTCAATATCTAGATGTGCGAGCGTGTAACTGATAACCTATGAGCCCGTTACGAAGACGGACATAACTTGAATTTTACATGAAGGATAAACTTTCTACCGGGTAGGCTAACCTTTTGATGGAATTAAGAAAACACCGAGAACGTGCAACGTCACCTCGGTGCCAGGAAGGAAAAAACTATAACACCAAAAGAGGTATGTTCCAAAATGTTAGACTCTTTACCAACTCCACTTCCGGTTAACATCGATCATCTTCGTGTATCACTCAGCGAGTCCAGTCAGATCAACAACAGTATTGATGCCAACACAAACAGGCCTTCTGGACGCGGAGCCGGGTGATCTATGGACCACTACGCGGTCAGCCGGAGGGGAGAAAAGTGGACAAACGATATCCGGTTACTCCCTCAGCTGGGAGTGTGTACTCATCGCATACTCAAAGAATACTTACAGATCTGTATCTGTGAATGGAATGGGGCTGTTCCAGACAATAAGATTTAAAACTGTTATCGAGTCGTTTATTTTGTTCAATCGGTGGAAACTGCAGTTTTGTTTGTTAAACAATTTTATTTCTTCCAAAATGCACTATTAAGTTTAACGTGCATTTCTTTTACCATCACTTCTTTTCGTATTCAAAAAATACCAAATCTATTTAAAGTATTCCGAAGGTGACACAAAACTGTCTTTGTAGTGTTGACAGAAAATGAAGATGTGACAACTATGATGTGTCAAATTATCCTCCTTGTTCGGCCCCGTAATCTTACAATACTTGACGACTTGCTGTCACAGGTCCTACTGTCACAGGGCTTAAACTTTTCAGAAAGCGAGTGAGTGTCTTTGGTTGTATTTTTCAATCACTCATATTCTTATTCGGCTCAATTTACGCAGATTTAAATTCAACTCAAGAAATTTTCTTATTTTTCTTGCTGTATTTTAGCTTATATTTACACACACCCTTTAGGGTTCTTAAGATTTTCAGAATTCTATTTCCCATTCTTACTTCTACTCGAATGGAAAAGAAACTTACCATGTGATGGGGATGAGGTTCCATATGTGGTGGTAAATGATGAGGTGGCATGCCCGGGTGGTATCCGGGCGGCATGTGCCCGGGTGGTCCTGGAGGCATGAGACCGTTGGAATGTGGTGGAGGGGGCATCATGCCCTGTAACGCGGCCGGGTGACCTGGTGGGAATTGCCCTGGGTGAGGTGCCGACTCTGCATGGTTCCGTAACACGTGGATGGCGTCATCTAACCGCTCTTCCATTCGACTCTGCTGTAAGAAGAATTTTTTTAAAGAAAATGAACTAAAAACTATGATCAATTGTCTTTAATTTTTGCCACCGCGTCCAGTTTGTAAACATCATATGGCCGTGATCAGTTCCATTGTACACCATAACGCCACGAACGTTCCAAATTTCATATTCAAAGCGGTTGTTGAAAATTCACTGTTCCTTGTGAACGTTTTTGTCAACCCATCATAAAGCCATGTAGCTTGTGACTGGTGTGTTGGGTACTGGGTGATGAATCGTGCATCGCCAGGCGATTACTAGAAAATATGTCTGGACCCCGCCCTGCTTCTTTTTTTTAATAGAAATGATTTCCATACATTTTCCTGGGCAAAGAATAAGGCTTCTGGTGACATGAAAGAGTTGTTCTGTGAGCAAAAGCGAACTAGACGCGACGAGAGACATACACTTGTCAATAGGCCATTCAATTTCAAAATGGTCAATTAGATTAGAGCAAAAAGCCGGAGGCTATTTCCTTCAATCTCTCAAGAGTTCCGCAGGACATAATGAAAACGGCTCATCTTCTATTGAGACAATTGTTTTACAAGATCTGAAGAATACAAAGCTTCTTCTAAACTGTACAGAGATTTGATATTGTTGCTTTTCATTTACGAACATTTCGTCTGCATTGTCTCCATTGCATGTACCTTTTTTTAATGGTTTTATGAAAGAATGAAATGCCAAGTGGAACGATTTTAAAAAAAACTGCTTCAAAGCAAAAGATTCTGTTTTTCTTTCTTTTTAATTAGCTTGAATTCTACTGAAAATTTTAAAGTGAAAGGATGTACCATATATTTTGTGAATTGACAGAGTTTCTGCAGTTCAAGCAAACAATTGGTTACTACAGAAGCAGAAATCCAGTAGCAGTAATACATTGTGAGGACAACTGGATTTCATCACTCATCAGCAAGGTTTTGTTTGACTTGGCATCATCATGGTTAGCAATCTACCCCCTTCCCTACATATCCAGTGCACACTAAATTGCATCACTGGTGCTACTCCCAAAGTAAAAAGGATCTAAAACTGATAAATTTGGATACTTTTGTATTGTTCTTTAGCGCATTACTTTGTTGAAAAACTTAGGCTGTGTGCTTAGCAATGTTGTAAAACGACGTTCGTTGAAGAACAAAAGATTTGGGCATCCCGGCATCAGAAATAACTTATTTAGATCTTACAACGCGGGTAATGCTGGAAGGACGAGGTGTATTGATTTTTACTGTGAATCCGCCCCTAGTGCTAAACGTTTTTTGTTGGGTCCGCTACTCGTCGTACTAAACACAACGAGTTAAAGCTGTGTTTGTGTTGCCCTTCAATGAGAACCAGGTGATAAAACAAAATGCACGGACTGCTTCTAAAATCCATCAGTTTGGTCGATTTTCGATTTGACTAGATTCGAAGTATGTGTGTAATGTGAAAAGAATTTGTGCACATATTAATTGTTATATTTCACTTAAAAAAAGCTATATTTTTATCATGGTACTTCATTTGAAAAATTACTACCAGCCTCAAATTCGTTTGCTCATTTGTTATTCTTTTTTTTTCAGACCAGAAAACTTAGTCAAAAAAATCCCACAATGGGTACTGTACACAATAGCAAATATTAGGCTGTGAAAAGTTTCACTAGGTGGCTCGTTCACTCCCTTCGCTCCCTGGGGGGCAAAGGGGAGCAAGGGGGGGGGGGGGGGGCAAAACGTATTGTATACTAGGTTTGAGGGTCCCCACCACCTGCGGCAACAAAATTTGATTACAACATATAGTGGTTAGGTGTCCCCACTACCTGCAAATAGAACCATCATCCCATGTACAGTCACTAAGCGACAAAAGGCCCGGGCCCAAAATTTGGGGGCAAAAGCCGTCAATGAACCACTAAGGTGACTCTAACGAGCCACCAATCACATTTCCCTTTATTGCGTCTTTAGACTTTATAATCGGTTCGCTCCGCAAAAAATGCAAGAGGAACCCAAACAGATTTTCATAGTTTTACACACTTCCACCCGAAGACGCCGGATTCAATTTCCAATATTTTGATTTGAGTCTGACTATTGATTACATCACTCGATCCCCGTTCGCAGTAAAACATCCCGATCGGATTAACCCGAACATTAACCCGAGAATCATCACTCGTCATTAATAACACATTTTGCCTGCAACTTTCCTTTGTGTAAAATTTTCTATGCATTTTATCTGCCGAGGAAGAAAAGCTTTTTCTATGTCTACGAGAACTTTGTACTAGAAATTAGAATCGACTATGACTGCAAAGTCAGTGATTGCTACATGTATAATGATGGGAATGTGACTGTGGGCAGACCAATGGGCAGTACCTCTATCGTAGTTCGTGTTGATGTGACAGTGCCTGAAAGAAGTATCCCCGGTGGAGACCAACCTCAACTTTGGACTGACTGATTTAAGTCATACTACAAGAATTATGACTTTATAATCCTGTACGAATGCTAAACGGGCACACCACACGCGCAGTTATATTAATTACATTATTTTAGAAACTGTACTTACCAAAGAGTGTAGATGACTCTCAAACTGTTGTGAGGTAGTGGAGGAAGTGGTTGCTGAACCACGTGACCATTGACTAGTGCCACCTGAAAGTTCAAAGAAGTAAACGTAGAGTCAAATGTTAGAAGATTTTGTTTCATAGCTCCTAATATCACACATAATGTGTTGGTTCTCGCAATGAAGTTTTTTAAGAAAAGGTTTGCACGGTCGCCAGATCCAAAGAAAGGTCTACATTGACATTCTTACGTGACAATGAGATCAAAATTTGAATCCGTATCTGCAGATGACGGGGTTCTTCTTGTGCGGAAAGCGTATCGAACTGCTAATGCAACAACAAAAACTGTCCCAATGTAAATGGAGTACAAAGAATCTGGGCAATATTATCTGTCCGTAAACGTTTCGTTATGTGAGACACACTTTAGCTATCAATGCCCAAATTTAACGCACGTGAAATAACTACAATGACGATAAAAACTATTGTGCAACTGAAAATTTCAAGATGTGACTTCCACTGGGTTTTGGTATGTGGTCCTGTTTACAAATCTCGCATCAACGAGACTTGTGTGTAATTTTTTAACCACAAGAATGGAAGAAATATGCATTTATGGATTAGTTCTAAAATTTCAAGATAAAAAAAAAAGTTCCTCACGTGACGTCAAAGTATTTTTAAACCAAATATTCTCGATTCCATTAACTTTTTTATGTTTATTATTTTTAACTTTGTCATGGCAAAAAATCATCGCATTAACGTATAAACAAACGCAATAATTCCTAGGTGAAAAGCTTATTTTTGTCACTCGGAATATTGCCTATTTATTTGCTTTATTTGGTGTCGAAAAACATACCGAGTTACTTAGCAAATGGCTTTAAATTGCGCATAAATGCTTTTCACTGTCCAACAAAAATACACAACGCCTCCGCAGCTTATAAATCTTCACTCATTTCTGTTTACTGGGTTTATTCCTATTTTTTTCTCTTTTTCTTTTCGTTTCTTCTTCGAGAGAGAATAAAAAACCAGGTGGAACATTATGAAGCGGAGAGTAATTCAAAACATGTGCCTCGCAGAAATGTAAAACTTTCCGTGTTGACTGACAGCGTAATTGTTGGCTATATTCTCCTACTTCTGTGGAAACAAATTCAACTCGCGTAAAGAATATTTCCGATTAGTGACGAAAAAGAACCTGATCCAAAAAATGCCTTACCCTTCTTCCTCTCGGCTGTTTAATTTACTTTTTAATTAAAAAGTTTCGACTAATTTCCACTTATCAAACATGCCTCGAGTTCTGGAGATTGTCATGTACGTAATCATTTCAATTCAACGTATCTAAGAAACGTCACTGTCAATTGCAAGGCAAGGAGCTATACTGTTGTGCCATTCACCTTGTTTCGTCGTGTGTAAAGAGCGTTGACCAAATAATTCAATGTCCGAACTGTTTCCCACCATTTACCCTTTGAGCCTGTTGATGACGTGGAACCTTTTTGCACACAGCATAATTTCGAGTGAGTAACAAAGGGTAAAATCCTAAACAGAATCGGAACATGGAACGTTCAGATTTTACATGGCACGTCGACAGCGCCAGGGTAACGGTAAATTGTGCAAACATTATGACCAATGCAATGTGCAAAGATGAACGGACATTCACGTGACTTTTCAGAGGAAGTTACTCAATTAACTTCTTTTTATATTTATGGGCATGTTGCAAAGTGACCCTTACCTGGCATATTGGGAGGTGGAGATGAGACGGGAGTTGAGGGGTTTGAACCGTAACTACTACTTCCTCCTGTGTGGTCTGTTGAATAGATCTGAAAGTAGAAAAAATTGAATGTTTCATTAGACCTAATTTCTGTAAATAATACAACACTATTTTTTGATGAAGATTAAAGGTAGAAGTGAAAAAGAGGTACTTTGGGTTGAACATTTTCAAATATCATTGACAATATACAGAAGTCAAAACCTATATTGTAGTTGGGACAGACTGACAACAGATTAGAGTACTAGTTTACATCCCTGGTTTAACACATAATGAAAACTGCTATAATAAGATACACGACCTGCAGGTCGCCATAGCCAAGGAGAATGCATTGTGATACGGACCGCTGAGAATCTTTATTATCACTTAGAATAGTTTCCCTATTGCTCCCTCATACCTACTGTCATCTCACCTATGCCTATTCATTAGTTGGAAAGATTGATTGGGAAACGTAATTACAACCAATGTTACTGGATGGAGTAACACACCTTTGAACTTGGGGCAACAGTTAACTGTTCAAGGCAGAATTTCAAAAACATTCATTATCTCCTGTAAGTTCTGGTTTAGGCTTTACTGCAAATGCATGCGGCTAGTAAATGACTAAAAATCAACAGGAAGAATTTTTTTTAGCTCTTGCTTTGTAACAAAACATTTCCACTGTCATGTGGAAAAGCAATTTCTTCTTTAGTTAACAACCGTGAGCGATTATTCCTCCAAAACTCGCTGTGTACTTGTGCAGAATATCATTTTCTTCGCTATGTCCCGGTATCTATTTACCACAATCTGGTTCATCTCACCTGGCTTTGTCATCTGGTATATTGCCGCTACACCTTCGCCAGATCCCAACGTCCCTATTCCACATAACCTTC
The DNA here is from genome assembly GCA_038406175.1 of Haplosyllis leylae. NCBI lineage: Eukaryota > Metazoa > Annelida > Polychaeta > Phyllodocida > Syllidae > Haplosyllis > Haplosyllis leylae. The sequence goes on from JBCAUG010389476.1 coordinate 11,810, forward strand.
CAGCTTACCATCACACAACTGCATTTCTATATTTATAACTATTTTCCAATCAGATACTGATGGTTTTTCAATGCTTTCATTACCGTTCTGCCATCTGACTGATGTCCCTGGCAGAAAGAATTATTCTAAGATAGGATTCGCATGGTCGGGTGGTCTTCCTTCCCTCGCATTATTGTATTGCATTTACAGATTCACACATGTCGAGTACTTCACCTACTTAGTACCGTTAATAGCTACAGCCAGATAAGATATTTATTGTATGCCGCATGGTATATGCCCTTCATAATTACCCAAAAAAATTTGCCGTTTCAACAATTTCAACACAAATAAAATCTCTTCGTCAAGGTTATCCCTAATGTCAAGGTTTCAAGATTCACAATGAAACTGAGTAAATCGAAAGAAGCATCCCGATCCGTGACATTCTTACTTCTGATTGCAGTGTGTTTGCTTCATGGCTTCATTCAAACTTGCTTTGAGAAATCATACGCAACATGCAATGTCTGCCATTGGGCAATATAGAATACCACAATCTAATCTAGGTGGTACTCTCATTACTGAGCTCAATTCGTGTTGACCTACTTGAGATATTCATTACCCTACTCTAGGCCTAGAAAGAAATTTTACACCTGACACATGTAGCTGATTACAAACAACAAAGTCTGGCCATACGAACCCTTGCGAACTGCCAATAATAATCCATTGATACAGCACAAGACAACAACGTCTTCCTCTACGACATGCGACGTTAGGCGCCCGAGGTCGGTCAGTCCAGTCCGTTTGTGTGTTTGCTGTGTCAGTAATATTGAATCCAATGAAGGAAGGAGGGATGGTTGATTTCTCAATTCACATGAGTTTTACAGTCGGAGAGAAGAGATGATGAATTCAAGATGCTCGACTGTTACTTTGTATCAGTTGCTCATAGATCTCTTCCATTGGATTAACCATTTCAGTGCTTGGAGTTGCGTAATATTTTTTCTCTTCACAAATTGTGAATCACAATGATCCTGCCACAGTTTGACACAAAATTCAGAACTGAACGCCAACAATGATCTGATCCAATATGGACAAATTAGCCATGCTTTTGCAGAGAAAAATCTGTGCAATTTATGTCATACGAAATAAATATATATAGATACTTGTGTGTATTTTATTTGCAATACATCACATGTTCTCTCCAAGTTATTCAAAATGGGACAAAAGTATTTCACTGAAGTATGTGAACCATAAAAGGATGGTGGGAAAACTTGGGATAAATTTCCGTCATCCGTGGTAGTGGCCTCCGTGATAACTTAAAACTAAAATGGTTAAAATGGTGATAACGGCGAACTGGCCCTGTCAGTTCTACCAATCACCCCTAACAACCTCTTAGTTGTTCAGTAACCATGCCAACGAACTAAGCTTTTACCCGAGCAACGTGATGACGGGAGCTTTCACCCATCCCACTTAAAAAAATCTCAAATGTAAGATCGCTTTCTTCTCTGATGCTACTAAATTATTTCGTCTTCAAACTATTTCATCAAGTGAACCTCTCTCGATAACATAAAAATACCATAAATGTATATAAATGTTCCAAAGTCAAATCTTGCTTCTTCATTTATCAAAAATTCAGTTCTTTTTCAAAACTACAGTAGGCCAACAGTAAAAATCTCAAAATCCAAACAAACTCCACGAAGAAGATTTACTTTCGATTGATAAGAAGCGAAGCATCAGAAACAGAAAGCAGCCGGGTTGTGGCGACGAATGATGACTGATTTTAGAAGACTCAGAACTCTTAACCTAATGATAGTGTACGGCCATTGATGATTCCCAATTCCCCCGTTGAGAAAACACAAACCAGTAAAAAACAAAACGGCAAATCAACAAACCGGAGCCCATCTTGTTTCTCAAATAGATCTATCGTCTAGAAATAGCAATGGTTTCAGTATATTGATATATCTTGATAGCAAAGTTGTAAAAATATACGGCTACTAAAACGTTAATTGAAATTAATAGGCCAATCAATCTTTTCATGGAGTTATGGTAGAATTAACAGGCTATTGATGGTTAAATATGTCTTTACTCTGAAGTTGTAATGAAAAAGAAGCTGTTGTAAAACAAAGGTGAAGAGGAAGAAATAATGTAGTCATTTCAGTTTTTGAAACTGTCTCACTTAATTTACATTAGAATAACACAATACGACTTGACTGTCAACATGACAGCTACAGTGAATTTTCATTTGATTCCATGTCTTGTTGGGCATCAACCCTTCCCCGTTCAATTCCCAAAAGATATCGAACAGGACTGCAATTTGCACAGCACCGATTCGTTGTACGTCTGATCTGAATTGTAATACTTTTGTTTCGCCAATAAATAAAGCAGTTTTATTTTCAATCAAAAATTTTCACGGGAGAAACCGTGAATCCCACTTCATTCCATACTTTCCCCACCCTGGATTTTCTTCTTGTCAAGAGTGAAAAAGCAGACTTCCACACAAAAAACTGGTTTTTCGAAAACTTTCTTAGAAAACATGCAGTATTTACTCGTAATTCGCACTTCAAGCTTTCCAAGGGAATTGAAAGACCAGAAAAAAAGATGCAAGTTCCCATGTGAAAGTTTACACTATTTATCTTTTTGAGTCGATATTAACGGAAGATTTAGAGCAAATCGAGGTGATTGCTCATCGAGACTTGAAGAAGGTCCGGATAGTTTTTCCTGGTTCCTGTGCAATCTCATCCTAACCTCTGCGGGCCTGGAGGCAATCTGGATCTGTAGGACCTACGAGAGGGACACAACAACTAAGGAAAACAACCTTCAGAGACACCTCTTCGACGTGGGGATCGGGAGGTTGTGTAGAATTTGTGCTGTGGAAATTCTGGTTTTTGTAATATTTGACTGTGTTTTTAGGGTTGCTGGTGCAGACAGACAGTAAGGGTTATGGTGATAGAGACTTAACCCCGGGGTGCAGCTGTGATAATAACCAGACTTCTCTGAACAACCTTTCTCCTTTTTAAGATTTACCAGGCCCGTAACCACATTCGTCGCAATGCAAAAGTATCGCTCCGAGGCACATTTCCACATTTCCGTTCACGGCGACTAAATCCATAAGAATCTCAAAGACATGAAGACCTTTTTTTTCATTTTCAGGGTACATTATAATATTTTTGAAAATTTTGGTAAGACAAGTACTGAAGGTTCTAATAATACATTTCGAATCATCTAGATTGATCATTACTTTAGTTAGTGAGCCTTTTAAATCGAAATAACTGCAACCGAAGTACAAGAGTAG
>JBCAUG010389476.1:15174-31494 GCA_038406175.1 Haplosyllis leylae
GAATCATCTAGATTGATCATTACTTTAGTTAGTGAGCCTTTTAAATCGAAATAACTGCAACCGAAGTACAAGAGTAGCACTGGTACGAAGGATCCAGTTTCCTGGACAGCATAAAACTTTAAAAACTACTCGCAAATTGTGTCCTAAACAACCAAAGCGTCCCGTAAAACGTCTGCATGCCTGATTACACAACACTCACTGGTGGGACCCCACACAGTCACATGCGTGCTGTCTTGGTGGCAGTTCTTGCCTTTGACCCCAGATCGTCCGGATTCTACCATTAAAAAAGTGTCACCCACACGCCAACCAATATTTCACGTAAACCAATCAATGAACGTTATCTGTTACTGTTACTGATCAATCAACCAATGACTGTGCAGTATCTATGTCAGAGTGTCTTTTCCAAGGCCCCCAAAGATTTACGTATTTTAACCAGTTACAATTCAAAAGGGTTCATCTGGTGTTGTACTTTTAATGTTTTCAAACACTTTAATTCCACGAGGGGGAATATTTTCTTTGTACAGACACATCATTCAACATGGTGCCGAAAATCTGCCATGTAATTTTTTTTTTTTCTTTTTTGAACTTTTGCAAAAATTACGAATAAATCAATTTATATAACTATCTGATAATACGATATAGATCTATGACAAATGGTTTTTTGAATTGGCACTGAATGAAATAACACACGATGCCACTGGATGTGTGTCCGCTCGACCGTGACAAGTAAATTTTGCCCCCAGACAAGTTAATTATCATCTTACTTGCTCGGACTAAAATTTTAGAAAATGCAACAGATATTAGAATGAAAAACTATAAACGTGGGATCAAGACATGATGATTTTGATCCGGACAAGTTGAATAACAGGTTACTTGTCCGGACGGACAAACTGAAGTAAATTCTGAATTTATGCACTGCGATGCCACACGAGAGTCATGCTAGCTAGAACCCAATATGACAACACAACAAAAGTAGAAAGCGCCAAACGTCTGAAACCTTCCAACATTCGTGAAAACGAGCAATCCGCAGCTGCACATAACCCATGTGACAAAACTTCACCGACATTGTTTTTGTTGTGAAAAACAGATGAAGATTTGAAAGTCGTTGAACTACACAGGATTGCTATTGACAACCAAGAAATATGCACGAAGGGCAGTTACCAACTCTCGACTTATAATCTCTTAAGATTGTGAAGGCAGTTAAGCTCGTTTCAAGATCTTTATCGTTATCCTTCCAATGATCATATTGAGATTTTCTACAGGGAGTCTTGACAATTGCAATGTCATTTATTTAAATGCAAGATTGAAACTGAAATCTTAAAATATACTTTGAAAATATTAGGAACATTTTTCGAATTGGTACAAAACAAAATGGAATCTACCACAATAATTGTCCACACGAAATGAAAACAACACAATGCAGCTGAATAAAAGACGCCTTGGGAAAAGCACAGAGCTTTTTATTCTTTTCCCAACATTTCTCTCTCTGGCTTCAAATTATTTTCTCTTTACGTCCCCGCAAACCATTTTCTCCTTCTTCATCTCGAGTGAACAAGGGAAGAAACAACTTGCGCTGTTTGCCTTTGCTCGCTTTGTAAATGTCACTGAGGTGGCGGGGTGGCTGTTACCTCCAACCTTCCACCGTCGAGAAATGGCTTCCGTTGAGCGGAATTGGATATGAAGTGCTGTTGAAATTGTCTAAAAAAAAGTCCCCACTTGCTTCCCTTCGCTCAATCTTTTTACTGATTACTGACTTGATTTGCCATCCCGAGTGTTTTCTCTCCAATTCTTTTTTCTCTTTCTTTTATTCTATGGTTTCTGCTTTTCTCCTTTACGCAATAAAGGCAGTTTCAATTTAACTGCGCCACATCTGACAACCGCAACAACAGTTAGTGTACGTAACAATGACAGAAAATTATTTAAAATTGATATGGTGGCTATATCTATCTGCTGCACTTCTGCTGCAGATGGAAGATAATAATCTTCAAAAAAAAAAAAACTAGTTTGGGTTTTTATTTGGAAAGTTTTCTGAAACGTCTGTTGCGTGACAAGATTTTATTTTTCTATCCTAATAATCTTTGAAAACTGGGAAGTTTTGAAAACACATAACTAATCAATCCATGATATATTTTTAAAAAAATCAGTGCATTTCTTTTATTGCGCAGTAAATTTTGCATTTAAAATTCTTTGCAAACACTTTTGAGACTTCGTATTTATCGTAGCAAATAGCCCCCCCCCCTCCTTCCAACATCACGACATGCATATTTTTCTTCCATCCACAGTTCCAAAGGCAACGTTGATGGTATCAAAATATTGCAGAAGAAAATTACTTCCAAATATATTTTATCATAAGTGCAAAGAAAACGAAAACGTAATTATCTTTTCGCTGGTTTCTGACCGGCAGTCATGTCACAGAATCATTTGGTGGCTGAGTCTATTTGGCACTGAAACGCTGAGTCTATTTGGCACTGAAACTCGCTACCTATGGTCGATTATTTTATTGTTTTCTTGGTCACCATTTCAAGCCATTGACAAATGATGAGAAAGTATAATGTGTGTGGTCTTAAAACACGGACACTGTACAACAGTCTTTGGCTTCAGCAAAGAACCATTGTCCCTTTTCCAGTTAGAGGGATTATTTTCAATAATCTTCGGAATTCTTTTATCGTTAGGTCCTCAAGACCTCATACTAAATCTCAACAAATTTCAGACACAAGCAGCTGAATTCCTCCTCGATGAAAGGGCAAATGGGTTTGATAAAAGGTAGGATAAGATGGACTCTTTTTTACTGGATTTCCTAAGTCATTCCATACCTAGGATTTCAGTTTTGACGTTTCCATGACACATGGGACAATTGACTCAATTTTCCGGCAACATGAAATTCAAGGAAGGTCATACTTTTGGACAGCCACCAAATGCAATTCCTTGTTTCTTTACATTTAGTCCCAAAATGTCCATGTCAAGAAAGGAATTCAGAAATCAACTGCGTCAACTGTCAATTTTCTATTTGTGGTTAAAGTCAGTACTCCACACTGTACAACGTTTCAGTTTAATTTAATTAGCAATTTAATTCCTGCACATTGGTGGTGCCCTAGCTAAGGAAATAAGCCATGCAATTCCCTTTATTTGACAATTGATAAATACTGCAAGCCATTTCCCAGCCAGCTAACGATTTATTTCCGAGGAATATATTTATAATTGATTATAATTGAGTTATTTTCGAGCTGTTGGCCTATGGTGTTAGAGCTGAGTGGTTTGCATTCAGCAAAGAGGCCCCTACGTGTCAGGAGAATAATAAGAAAACAGAAATCATTGCTTAACCTTTGCCGGCAGTGTGAGTGCATTATGATTGCTCCGTTGGGCTGCCCAGCTTTGTGTATGGACTCGGACAGTTAACCCCTCAGGCTTTGCAGTCATCTCTTGAGTGGCAGTCCACATTTTCAAATAAATTTTACAAGAAAGAAGACCTTGAGTTTGAAATTATTTATAAACAAGAATGTCCTCCTGCTTGACCGCAAGAGGCGTACCGCCCGTGGGGGAGGTGGTGGTATCCCCTAGTCCTGTCCAGCCCCCCCCCCAAGTCCTGTCCTGGACAGGTGGGTACCCCCATGTCCTGTCCTGGTTCTGTTCAGGGGGATGATGGTGCCCCCTAGTCCTGTCCGGGAGATGCCCCCTAGCATTGAGACCTGGACTAGGCGGTCCCCCCCCCTGCAGACAGAGAGACAAACTGAAAACATTACCTTCCGTTATACTTCGTATGTGGGCGGTAACAACTGATATTTTTTCCCTGAATGGATGGTATTTTCTCTTGGTTGAACTTTTGGAATTTCTTTAAGTTTCTGTAACTTAATGCAGAGAAGTGACTTATACTCCATCTTTTTAATTACAGCCTACAGGATACAAAGAAACAAAAAAATTAGTTATCCGAAGCCGACAGTAATGAAGGATAATGTTCCATAGGAGGCAGAAACAGAGTCCATAACTTCCTCTGCTTTTTTCTACGAAGTACGAAATTCCGCCCTTTATTAATTTAACGAGAAAAATATACAAAAAGTCTCAGAAAAAGAGAAGGTTGTGGAAGAAATTTCTTTCAAGGCGTGACACATAATCGGCCAGTTTGCGCCTTTTTCTTAGTGATGGTCTTGATGTATTTTTCGCGAAAGCAAAACAAAGCAAAACAAAAGGAATAAAAGACAAAAGCAGCGTAGTTTGTCATTATTAAAGCTATCAAAGCCAAGGTTTTCTTCTCCGGAGATGTAATGTCCGGTCCACCGTCAATATCTACTTCAACTAAATGGCCAACGTCTGATTGACCCATACATCATTACGGGAAAAGCATTCCGCCTTAAAATCGGTTTCTGTGTGTGTTTTTTCTAGCGAAACAAAAATGGCGACACATTATTGTAAAACGACATCTTGATATAAAATCTACGCTGTATGCAAAATTGAGAACAGGTTTTTCCAACGGAGCGATGCTGGTGTTCTCCTCTTTAATTTCTTTTGACCGTCTAAATTTAGTTTCGTTGAAACTATACTCAAGCCATGGTGTCTCTAACTCATTTTTAGCACAGCTGTCTGGTAAAGCAAATGTTGTTGCATACAAAGGGCGTATTGTAAAGAAGGATTTCCTGGTCTATGATTGGTTGAAAACTTATCTTTATCATGTCTTGACAGTATTGAGAAGTACATAAAATAGAGAGAAACATCATACTGGTCAGGTTTGTATTTTATTCAGATGAAATTTACTATTCCTGACGAACGACTGTTGTATAAAAGCCACACGGTACATTTTCCAGCCAATCAGAAGACTACTTATGTCAACTTGTCCAGAAGTTAATCATCCAGTCCTTGATGTCATTCAGATCATCCCAGTGATAATTTCTATTCTTGTCATCCATGTGTCATACACATGTCATCTAGAAGCCAAACAGTTGTGTCCCAAGTTTCTGGCTTTTTTGCGAACAATCGAAACTCGGGGTGGGGTGGGGGGGGGGGGGGGTCTAACAGTAATTAACACAAATAAGGTCAGAGAAGTACTATTTTGACAGTAGCAATTCCGTGTTTATTCTGTTTGATGGGTTCCGATCACAAAGGGTTGGTGTCGGTTTCTACGGCCACGTATGTTTGTATAGGATCTTCTCTTTCCCGAAGAGAACAGCATCTTATTCCCGAAGGAACCAGTGGACTCGGTGATCTACACCATTCAAATCTATCCGACCTGAAACCATTTTCTTACAAAATTGCCAATGTTCAGGTCTTTCCCACGTTAAAACCCTTATTTGAACGCAAGATCAATTACTCTATGTGAAGCTGAAAATTAAACTGATTACTTTCTTCTGCCTGATGTGAAATTTTGTAGTATTGGCATCAATCATACGATATAGCCAGTTCGAATTAAGTGTAAAATGTCAATATATATATGGAGTCAATTTCTGTCGTGGCCAAGATGTTCGAAAGTATTGGCATAAAAGTAATGATACAAAAGTTAATTAAAAGTAAACTTTGTTATTTTTAAGTAACAAGGTGGTATGAAATAAAGTTTAGGCATCCAATTACTGCCGTAACTCAACATTCAAGGTGGTTCATATTTCTGATGACATACACAGCCAATTTTAGAATCCTGAAAGTACTACTTCCGTCCAGAATTAACTGATGACTTTCACTGGAATATGTCTGCCTTTTTCTGTTGAAAGCCCAGCTATTGAGAGTTCACCGTACTTTTCGCATAAGAAATGAGAAACGGTACTTACAGATTTAAGTGCGTTGCCTAATGCGTCGCTTTGTGAGCCGGACCCTGCGGGGCCGTTACCCGTCGGAGGCGGTGCTGATGAGTTGTTGTTGGGCTGCTGCTGCGGCGGCGGCGGCGGAGGCTGCTGTGACGGCGGCATCTCGCCCTGTGAACCGTTCACCGTGGGAGACGACGACTGATAACCCGGCTGTCCCGGACCACGGAACGTGGACATGGGTGGAAGACTGGAGGCCATTAAGTCATTATTGTGGTGTGGGGACATTGCTTGGTAACCCTGCAGATATAACAATAGAATTGCTTGACTTTCTTTTTCTACAAAAGGTATTTACAAATTTTGTGTGCTTTTTCTTGTCAATTACTCTTATTTATGGGGAGGTATTCTGTTCTTAATTTTGTGTGAATCTATGATCACAGGCATGTTCACATTGCTTTTTGTTTCACAACAGCAGTATATCTTCCATGTTTAATAATGTAGCGTGCACATTTAAACTTTCTTTGACGTTATAATCTTCGTAATCCTTAGTCCGGACGCTGGCTTTCAGATGATATAAGAACAACAGCCAAGGCTTACAGCAGATTTTTTCGTTTCAAATAGAATAAAAACTTAACAAGAAGTGAAAGCTACATTTCAGCACAAGATATTTTACGAACATTGCAATAGTGGTGGAAACGGATCCATTTAGTAATTGTTTAAAGTCTGGGTATTTCTGTAGTAAACATGTGTAAAAGTTATCGTTTCACTACAATAGACAGGCTTGATTGTGTGCAGAACCACCAGAACACCGTATTTCCAGTGTTGTACCTGTACATTTGGGACAGGTTCATTTGTTTGTTAGGTGGTTGTGATTCTGGACACCTGGTCCGGCTAGTCAGGGCCACCTGGGCCGCTGAAGGCAAGGCCCAACATCGGCTACCGCTTCATTCTACCGCCGCTACTACTTAGTTCACTGCTTCAGACCCTTGACTACAACCGTTGGACGTACTGCCCTGTTAACGCTTCGTCTTCACTGTGCACCTGGGCAGTGTTTGGTACTCCAGCGGCAAGTTTGGTTTCATTCATTCAAAACAGGATTCGTTGTGTTCTGTTATAAGTGTACACAGCCACCTGTATAATAGTCAGGACTTCCCATATTATTCTCAGAGATACTTCCATCTGTACAGGAAACTACTATTTTAGCAGCGAAAGTTGTAGCAACTGTTCTCGTCATTGAAAAATGAGTGGCAGTGAAAAGCAAAACTCATTACTGTTGCTATTTTCCTGCTGTTGCGTACTGTAAGTTTCAAATAACTTCTGAACACATAATATATTAGGTAACCTTTTCGATTCTATACGTGTTCTATCATTTACTGACAAGTACGCAAAGCCATTACTTTCGTGTTTCGGAATTGACAAAGACAATAGTTGACAAGGTTGCCACATTTGCGCTGATTCAAAATTACCTGACAATTCCCTGACATTGGTCAAATGGCCAAAATTCCCGGACATTTTTTTAAAATTCCCTGACAATTCCCTGACCTGGAGAAATTTTGTTTTTCCCTGAATTTTCCCTGACACGTGGCAACCATGGTTGTGTCTACCTCAGCCTGTTGAACGTCTCTGACGTTCCTCGCATAAAAGGGTTGATCAGATCTTGTGCAATATGTTGCATTTTACTTTCTGAAGTTCAGTTCACAACAACCAACATTAGCAGCGGCACAACAGCCCCCATCTTGCTGGATTTCTACTCGTAAATTATTACACTGTCTACATTCTTTATTCATTAACTTTATTTGAGATTTCGTCGCGTCACAGCTTGTCGTCGTCGTCTACACGTAATGTTACTGTAATTAACCCGACTACGTTACAAATAATGCCAAAAAACATCACTGTATTTTTCACATCATTCCATCAGTAAACGGCTATGGCTAGATTAGCTCCATTCATTTGCGTCATCACGTCGTTCCCTTATGCAAGTAATATCGTAAAGTGGCTTTGAGCTGCGAGCATTTCATCATTAAATTCGCCGTATTAATACCGACTCAAGAGCAGAAGCGTAGCAGCGCATCGTAATATTTTCATTAGCTTCGACTTGATTAATTTTTCACAGGCCCATCTCCCTGGTTATTTTAAAAGAAATATTCGTGCACACTGAGCAGTTTGGACTTTTTCGAATTTATGGTGCTCAATAAGAAGTCTACTAGAAATAAAAATACTACCCATTTGGATACGAAATCGCATCCATTCGCTTTCGTTTAATGTGAACAAGCCTCAATACATTTTCCTTAACAGCCTCCCAAGTTGACCGTAAATAAAACAAAATTCACTTCCTTTGATCACGATTACTATGATCAGAATTCTGCACGTGAATTATTATACCACTGATGTTTGCTGCTTCCACATTATGCAATAATCACAAGTGTCTCGACGTATAAATTACGCATGATTTAACACCGGTCACAGACTTCATATCGTAAAGCATCTTACAAAATCGCTCGATCTTTGAAACCAATATGTCCGTTTGCAGTGTTGCTGTACAAATAAAACTTTTGTTCCGTCCCCCGAACCTTTTCTATTTTCTGCGAAATAGTGTGCGTTTGTAAATTAGACCGTACTTGCTTGAAAAATTCAGCCACCAGCGGAGTATGAAACATGAATACTTTTCATACTCCGGTTTAAAGTTTATGCGGTGGTTAGCCCTTCACCCTGGATGACGCCATTCTCTTCTAAATTTGGACAATCCGGACTTGTTCTGTTGAAGTTAGTAATTACCATAGTAGATATACGAGGCGAGTATCTGTGTGGTGATCCAATAATGCAAGAGGTGTGACAGCTGATATGAAACATAACACCTCAATCAGCACAAACATGGGCCTCCCGACCTCATCACTCAAAGACTCCCTCAACAATCATCATACATGTTAATAGCACATTTGGCTACAACGAATGTGGTGGTGGTGGTGGATCTGCCTGTCATTGGAGACCACAAAACTTATCACAGCAGTGAAGACTTTCAAAATGTTATGACATATCCATTTAAGGAAACACTAGAATTAATTGAAGAGAAAATGTGTCGTATCTGTAGTGTAGCGAAGACTTCTCTGAACTTGTGCCTTTTTAAGTGCCATAAACACCAAGGCGTTCTTTTGTTTTTTGTGTTCCAGCTACATAATTTCAGAAACATTGAAAACGTGATCTTCCATTCTCATAATATCTTTGATCTTAACAATTTATGTTTCCAATTTATCCCAATTTATAATTCCACAAAGTACATGTCGTTCCTGTTTGGCGGCCATACTTTAATTTACCAAATAACAATAAAACACTTGACAAAAAGTGACTTCAAAAACCACAAAGCAATCAAAAATCAACTCTGGCACGACGGGTTTTTTTTTTGTTTCTTATTCAGAAATGAATTACCAATTCTTGAATCGCCACCTACCTTCGAAAAAGTCAGAAAAACAACGAATATCCATCCGTCTTAATTTTAAAATTATAACATCTGAAAAGCTCAAAATTATAGCTTTATGATTTAAAATACCTAAAGCCTGCAATTTGTAGGAAAGCTTCACAGATCAATAGACCATTAACCTGTCAGTCCATTCAAGGTCCTAAACAATGAGGAAGGTGCATTATTGGCATGCACTTATCCTGGCAACAAAATCAAAATCAACTTCATCTGCCCTTGGAGGAAAGTGAACCCTTTTACTTGTAGTGTGTTACTTAACCAGCAAAAACAAAAACTGGACGATGACTTGCAATGCTCTCAGCGAAGTCCCCATTAAACCTCAAACTTGTAAAAGTTTTATGAATTACCATTTTCACTCACGGTAAAAAAGATGTTAACATTTCTGTGAAACTGCAACACTGAAATGTCATCTCACCATTTCTGCAGCTGTATTAGTTGTTTGAATCTCTAGCCGGTCTTTCCAAGTCATACTTCTTTTCCTCTGTGACAAATAATCGTGATATCCTCTAATATTCATCATCTCAAACTCGTTTTTTCATTTAGTGACGAAACCAAAGCGGAGTCGCTCAAACAGAACTCATAACTCTCGTGATACTGTGATCTAAGACAAAGATAAATTCTCATTACATTTTCCCCGTATCATTTTATGAAAATGCGACTAATAAAAAAGGAACAGGTTTCCTTGTCGATCAATAATGTATCACATTTTATTGGCGAAATGTAAAGTATATGTTTCTGCTAAAGATTACAGTTCTTTCATTTTTACGTTTTCCATTGACACGCTATTGGGCGGTGCAATATAGTATTTTTAAGCTCAAGTATATAAATCACATTCTTCGTGACATTTGAATGGCGTTAAATAAATTTAAAGACAACAAGAATTCTTTGCAACTCTTGAAATGGGAACATTTTTTTTTTAATTCTCTATTTTTTCTTCAAAAGAACTGGTCGAAAAAAGGACATCATTGGCTAACTTTGAAAATTTATGTTCGAGCACCAGGCAACCGTAGCGGCTGAAGAATTTACCTCACACTTTGTAGTCTACATGTATTTCCCGAACACCTCTTCAAGTTTTTTGACAAGCTGCTTTCATTAAAAATGGCAGAGCCACATTTACAAGACAGATATTACCTTATTCTCCACGGTTTATGGCGGCCATTGTGCAATAGCCTCTCTCAAAGCATAGTATTGCAATACACAGAAACTAAACATTTTATTCAATAAATTCCAGAGTAGGACTACTGCCTTCAAGCTTTCATAATCAGGGATACTGGGATTACTTTTTCCCCAAATGGTGTAAACACTGAATGCAAATAAATAAAAAGACCGCATCCATAACCAATAAGATGCGGCCTTTGGCAAACGTTATATTTAGGTCTTCACTTTAGACGCATGCCTTAATGGATAAAGTTATGCCCTTCCAGACCTGAGCAAATATCCGCGTATTTTTTTCCTTATTTAAAATTGATACAGTATTTCCTCACAAGAAAAAGTATATCTTTACATATACGGATAAGGGTCATGAGTAACGACCGAGCAGTGTGTTCATAATAGAGTTGGAGCTTCTCGGGCAAGAAATGGGAACTGTCTTTGTCCTTTCCAAATATAGTGCCTCGTAAGGTGGTAATTTACACCGGAAAATTAATTTCCACCAAAACACCAGTCCCACGGGGAATCACATAAATGGCATTGTCGTTCGAGGGTTTTTGTTTAAACTTTCAACATTCATCCCTTGTCTGGTATTGTTAGCCGCGAGCTTTATTACCCACATAAAACATGGATACAATCCTAAATGCCCACACTATCAAATGTACATACATCAATTCAGCCACCAATCTACTACACTTTTTTCTTCTTATGGCTTCTTATTGCTTTTCTGTGCCTTCAATTCTATCGTCAGACTAAACTTTTCCTGTCCAGAGAAGCTTCTTGTATTGTGACAGTGACTGTATTGTGACAGTGACATTTGGGAAGTTTTTGATTTTAGTTTTCAGTGAAATCTCGAGGTCCTTGAGGTGTTCCATTAACTATCTTTCCTTTTGACCTTTTTTACGAAAGCCTTCTAAGTTTTTCAAATTGAATCTTTTCTTATTCAAGTTCCTTCCTTGAAATGCCACCGTCATAGGTTCTGATTGTGTCCAAAAGCCAAAGCTGAAAACGTGTCCTATTCCTCATTGGAAGTCACTATTTCAATTCCCAAAGTGGGAAATGCGTAATTACGCTCCATTAAAACGCATCCACTATTCAAAATACTTTTCAAATGAAGAATTTTGCACACTGCTAGGTGCTATATACGTACCATGTGTTCTCTGCCTGGAGGAGGCGGAGGAGGATGAGACATATACGAGGCTTGTGAGTACTGCGGGGCGCCGCCGATCATACCCCCGGGGTACGATGAGGACTGAGCGCTGGAACCGGGCATCGACCATGGGTCACTGCCATGTGGAGGGGGAGCACCATCTGAAACGACAACAATAAAAAATTTAAATTAAATTTACATCCAAAATTAAACCATTTCAACTATTTACAATACGGTGTTATCAGGCACAGACTTTACAGATGGCATCATAAACGTCTCTTGTGCTAAAGTAGCACGAGTAACTGTTGCATGTGGACATGAAACATTTTATAACATCGATACAAATAAGCACAAGTACACAATTATTTGGTTGTAATTTCAGGCTTACATACCTAGAAGCAGTCTAATTGAAGGCTGTATGTACAATATCTTATGAGTGCGACAGGTTCGTATGTATAATATTATAAATATTGCGCATCAAACACTCTGCAAAATTAGTGGCCCTAATGAACGTAAAAAATGGCACCACTAATCCGCATAGCAGATGGCACCACCGGTGAGTGAAGTTTACAAAGAGAGCAGCACACAAGTTCATCCATATGAACATTATCACTTGATGCATGAATGTCGGTACAGTACTACATTTAACACCACATGAAGAGGTTATGAAATACGATTGCTACAACTCCTGTACATCGAGCTCCATGTCATTATCGGTTAAATGTCTTTCATCTTCAGCGTCTGGAGCACCTGTCGCCCACGGTCGTCTTGGTCTGACGTCAGTCGGGCACTTCCGCGTGAAACATATCAGTATCGTGAAGACGGCTCCCACGCACAGTACGATGACTATCCACGCAATGACCTCGTCCGCGTTGTGGTGAAAGTGTTCGTTCAGCAGATGCTCGTGGAAGTGCTGTCCGGGGTTCGGGCCCATTCGCTCTGTGTAAAGAGCTCGCTCTCGTTCCTCAAATTCCTGCAACGTCTCCATGGTCGAATGTCGCTCCTCTTGCGCTACCCGAACGCCCTCTGTGGTTGTCTTGATCACTGCTGGCCCCTCGTGGAAAGGTATTCTATGGTGAGTGCCTAACGCCACCTGGTGGCCGTTCCCCGGCTGTACCTGCCCCAGTGCTGCTGTCTATCGGCTATTTTGCACAGTAGATAATTTGAACGCCACCAGAAATTTTTAATAAATAGATAAAGGTTCCGAAACTAAAAGTTTTCAAGTGGCTTCTTCAGTAAAAAGTTTCTCCACATAAGGAACTTCTCATTTACTCATGAATACACAGCGCCAACCCTCTTTCACCTCGTGACATTGCATGTCTTTTGGATGAAGAAAAGGGGGAAACTTTTATTGCTCTTGTGCAGATTCTTATTGCGTGTCATGCACAGAAACTCATCCGTATGCTTATCATTCGTTGTCACATCCGTCAATCAAAAACGTAGAAACTTTTCCAGCCAATGCATCACGCAATTAATTCTATGTTACTTCGTAGTCGGTGTAACTTTCAATCAGTTTTAGTGCTTCTCTCGTGTAATAAAGTGCTTTTAAATTTTGCCCTTCTGTCACCTTTAGCGTGAAAAATTGAAAAATGACAGAAATAGAAGTTGCAATCTTTTAATTTAAGCTTGATTTCATCACCGAGTGTCAGATATGTCTTAATTTTAAAGATATCATCGAGATGTAATTTCGAAATGTTAAAAATAAAAATTTAATTTGTAAATCGCATGAAAGGTGTTATTTTGGTCACAACTTCCAAAACAGAAACTTCTCAATCCACCAATTCAAAAAAAACAGACTGACAAGCCAAAGTACAATGATGAAGAATTTGCCGTGCTCTCTGTTTCATCGACTATCTGTATTCAGGAAAGCATCTGTTTGGTCTCTTCTCCAGAGGAAATAACACATTCACAATTAGGTCTCTGTAGCCTTATAGGAAACTTGGTAAAGTGAATCTGTAGCCCAGAGCTGTTCATAGTCGGTTAGTTTGTATGTGGCTTAGATCCAAACGGCCAAATGAGAACTGCGTGATGCTGCATATCCAAATAGAGCCAGCACTAAGTGAAGCTTCCAACCAACGTCGCAGAACAATCCTTCCGAGCTCAAGTAAAGTTTTCTGATCCTCAGCTATGTCTTCAGTGATTCCCGCTGAGCGAATGTATCTTGTCCCGAGTGATTCGGCTATTGTCCTAAGGGTAACATTAACTGCGAACTGCCTAACTACATTAGACAATGGCTCCACTCCTTTATGTGTAGAATAATGCAAAAGGCAGAAACCATGCAGTGGATTCAGTGCGTATATGGAAGCTGCCTATAGCACAAATAATGCAGCTTAAGAACAACCGTGTCTTTGTCACATGAAAATTAATGCCACCATGGTAAATGCACTTTGTAGAAAATTCGTATGCGTCTCTGTGCGTAAATTGGCAAATTATCCTTATTTTGATACTGCTGTGAGTCGGTGCTATGAAACCGTCGGTTCTCTATTGTTCGGGAATCACAGGGAACGGGAATCCGAATCTTACGCTAGATTTCACAGACAGGAAAGTGAACAAGGAGATCTCTAACATCCTCCTCGGTAATCAAACAAATAGCATTTCCCTCTCCTACATCCCACCGTCTGTAATACTCCGTTGTTTGACAGAGAGAAGGGACTAGGAATCACGTTCACGTCCAATGTCTTTGCTTCCAGTTCTTTTAGAGTTCCGATGGTTTGCTGTTTCGAAAATAACAGGCTATTACGACTGAAAACTTACGGTTGCCGTTAGAATAATGATACAACGGAAAAGAGCCTCCACGGACTGAAATCTTTCAAAGGTTTTTGCAATGTATATCAAGTCACTGTATAATGTCTGCTTTTCCGATCTGTGACTCACTCAGATGTAAAATGCTTATGAATTTTCCCTGCATTGACACTGCTCCAACAATCCAAATGCGAGGTTGGATTTTTTTTCCATTTTCCTTATCAAGCTGTACAGTATATTTCATAATTCCATGTCTGGCGAGACCACAGAGTTCCGACGCCAATGTCTTAAGGGTTATTGCTTCCGTGTCAACAAAAAACTTCCAATAATGACAATATTCCTTTCCCTCTGCAACTATTCACCTTAGGCTGTCTTACAATTTTGGATGTTTTTGAAGTTTTTTTGCTGCGAGTTTTACAACAATAAGAGACCTGGAAGCGAGCGAGTGGGTTTTCCTTTTTTGTCTTAAAAAAAAAACCAATGGCAGTAGTGGCAGGCTTTCCCCTGCAATAGTTTGAGTAGACTGCCTGTGGAACACAGACCGGAGACACATGACTCTTGTGACTGCGTCACAATGCCACACCCCAATCACTGCTACTCTACAACCAGGTGCCTATCCACCAGGCCCAAATAGGGACGAAAATAAGGAGGGAGAGAACTGAAGCTGTCACAACCACTGAACCAGGTAACCACAGTCAAAGAGCTTCTGTGAAACTGAAGTTACATCTGGGTATGCCAGATAAGGTGAAAAGATAAGGTGAATTGTCACATGCTCTAGTTCGTTCTTCATTAAAAATTACCCGTTCTCAGGACTATTCTTCCTGATGTATGAACAGTCTGAACCAAGACATGTAAATGGCAATAGAATGTTTTTTCACAGCGTAGTGGAAGGTGGTCACAATCTTGCTTGCCCAATCAAATCCTGCGCGAGCTGCCCTTGATCAGGTAGAAACTCGGAAACACTTTTTAAGCAATAGCGTGTAATACGACAATACCGGTGACAATCATGGCTGACATTTACCAGATACTCCCCCTCTCTCCTCCCAGAACTTCAGTGATCGCTACCTCCACGTGAACAAAGCTGGTAAGACTCACAATTGTATCAATAAAATAGGCAAAAGTATTCAGGTGGGCTTCCGAGACTGCTGTCCAATGCTAGTCATGTTTCGACAACAATGCCTCCTCAAATGGGTCATTACTTTAGCTCTTTAAAGCGGCAATAATGAAACGACAAAACTTCCTATCTAATCTAGTTTTCCCTCTTTCATCAAATTACAGAGTCAGTATTGTGTTCGTTCATTTCAACATGGCGTTGACAACCACGCTAATTCGTAGTTACCAATTCAGTGTTACAATAGGGAAACTTGCGTCAAAAACGTCAGGAAAGAGTTTCTCCAATTTCAAACAAAATCTTAACAATGATGGAATATCATGACCGATTAGTAGTGTAAAATATCCTTGACACTAATAAACATCCGTGCAACATTTCGTTGTCCTTCCTTGCTCCGTGTTTCGGGCCTGAAGCAGCAGAAGAGTGAAAGCACTCGACGAAATGACGGTAGTAACCTGCGACGTACCTTGCTACTCTAGATCAAACAAGAAGTTTCTGTCACATAAAATATCTCAAAACACAATCACAGGCACATGAATGCGACAGAATTAGAACAGTAAAAATTCGAACATCCAGCTCCTAAAAGATGAATTCTAACACAGCAATCAGCATGGAACAAATGGCACGGATCCCCATTCACATGTATTAGGTACCCTTATCATAGATCACAATCCTTGGTAAGAAATCCAGTAAAATGCCATAAGCAATCTCAGCTCCCGAGTTTAATTGAAAACCGCTCAAATACAATTACCCAAGACTGGCAAAGAGCAAAGCAAACATCAAGCGGGGGTTTTCTCTGTCTCAGCCACAGCCACTCAGCCAGAGCCATCTCAGCCAGAGCCAAATGTTAAAAAAATAGCCCTGTGACGGGCTGAGGTGGTTTAAGTTGAATGTGCCAAAAATATGTCAATTGCCAAATAATCAAACAGCTGGACTATGGAGGAGGTTCACAAAAAAAAGAAATTGACACAAT
>JBCAUG010389477.1:0-16422 GCA_038406175.1 Haplosyllis leylae
AGCATCACGTCTGACAATCGCACAAAAGTAGGGCAATTACTTTGAAGTCTTGTTGAGAGAAGTCTTGTTAAGATAAGTCTCCTTGAGGCACTTCCTGTTTTTGATGAATAAAAACCTCTTTAAAGGAATGACTTAAAAAGTCTCATTAAGGAACTTCCTGTCTAGGGAGCGACCTGGTGTTGATTTCTTGTAAAAGTCTACGGCAATAGCCACCTGGTGTTAATTTCTTGTAAAAGTCTCTATGGCTAGGACAGAGCCACCTGGTGTTAATTCCTTGTAAAAGTCTCTGTAAGGATAGAGCCACCTGGTGTTAATTTCTTGCAAAAAGTCTCTTTTTGGCAAGGACAGGGTCACCTTATGTTAATTTCTTGCAAAAAGTCTCTTTTTGGCAAGGACAGAGTCACCTGGTGTTAAATTTCTTGCAAAAAGTCTCTTTTTGGCAAGGACAGAGCCACCTGGTGTTAAATTTCTTGCAAAAAGTCTCTTTTTGGCAAGGACAGAGCCACCTGGTGTTAATTTCTTGCAAAAAGTCTCTTTATGGCAAGGACAGAGCCACCTGGTGTTAATTTCTTGTATGAAAAATCAGTCTGTTCACAAACAAGTAAACACACCATTGTGAAAAGGTAAAATCGCTCTGATAAGAGCGGGCGTGACTAAAAACAAATGGCAAGGCTGTTATTTGGTTGTTGTTAATATTTCATTGATTGAGTTTCAGAAATGGCATAATCGCATGTACAACAGTGCTTGGTGTTTTACGAGATCCCATTCGTGAAGAAAACAAGATGAAGCCCAATGTGTGTACAACAGTAAATCTTGTTGTAGTCGAATTGACAACTAACAAACAACAGCAAATAAAAAAAAGAAACTTGAGGTCACCAGGGTAGGCAGATCACCATGGTGATGGTTTTATTATCAGTGAGCATTTACTGTCTCAATGTGTAAATATTATCAACACAGTTGCTGATAATCAAGATAAAACTGAAATATTATTCGTACTATTGGTATCACAATACAAAACAAAACTGGAAACAATAATATTGTTACCAATGTGAGTTATTTATTGCTGGAGTTGATTGCCGGAATTACAAGTACGTCGGTTAGGCATAGTTCACACTGTGCGATTGCGATTTACGAAATGGAGCTTTGTCACTGACTGATGGCAAACATGAAAGAGTTTTGCCGAGTCCAAGTGGCCGAGAGGTATACAGCACTGTGCTCACCACACAGACGGTCGCCAGTTCAAGCCCCGAACCGCCACCAATGCTTGTGGACACATCTGCAAATACGTGGATCAAAAGGCTTGGCTGCGATGCTGACCTCTATACAGTCAGCAGGTGTTGCACCAGAGGTGAATCTGAGGACTAGCGTGCAGGCAAGAAAGGGTGCAAGTGAGACATCCACCCTGGCTTTAAAACCCAGGGCAGACATCACCAGAAGTCCAAAACAGGGGTATCAGTGGCCCCACGAAAAGGACTTATGTCCTTCAAAAAAAATTTAAAAAGTTTCGCGTTCGCAATCCTTCAATGTGGATGTAACACTAGGCTAAGGCGAAAACGAATCGCGAACTTTTCTGCCGTTGATCGGTCCAATTTCAATAAACTTCGAATGAGCGCCGAAGCAAAGGAGAAAGCGTTGGCATTACTTGGAACCCCCTTGCAAATTATGTCGCTTTGATGTACGCTTTCGGACAGTGTGAATAGGCCCTAAGTCAGGCGCCAGGCGTGTGTTTAATTTGCCTTTGGTAAATGAAGGGGATTTATGATATTTGTTTTTGCAGTAATTATGTTAACCATCCCATCATAATAATTAGCTCTCGAATGAAAATTCGAGAATTAAGTGGTCCTCTTGATGAAATAGTGCTACTTTTTGTACACATATTTAACGTCATTATCTGGCGTCATGGCGTCATTCGAGAGCTTGGAAACCGTTGCCATGCAGGGTTATTTTATTACTAAAGTGTTCATTCTTATTACATAACGTAAAACGATGGAAATATAATTTTTTAGTTATGTAAAATATTTATTTCTGTGTGAGACACTAAATAATGTTCATGTCCTTGTTATCAACTGTCCTTGCCGTTTTGTTATGGCCCTGTGCATCGTGGTTGTGAAAGAATCTCCCCGTTTTGTTGAAGAAGATTTCAACACTGAATAATCAAATCGTTTGGAACGTTCGTCCCCTCTCAGTGCAAGCCGTGGACAATATTGTAGGACTGTCTTCTTAAGTGAAATTTTCAGCCCAAAAATACAAGATTGAAGTTGTAAGGTTCTACGATGCTACGATGCGCTTGAGTCTTATTTTGCAAATCCAACATGTATACCACCACCCTATCATATTACAAAACATAGCTTGTGTTGTGTGGAATCTTGAGCAGAGCCCACGTGCTGCAGACTTAAAGCCCATTTACATCTAGCGACAGCTATGCGTCTGCAACGTCGCTGCGACATCACTCGGAATGGGTTGCAAAGCGATTTCCAAGTGACAGTCGCTGACACTTGGTGTAACAGTACAGGACAGAATTTATATGTTTGATTTGGGAGCGATCTCGCAGCGGTGTCGCAAACGCTAGATGTAAACGGGCCCTTACAACTGTGTGGGAAGGGGTTATTTTGATTTTGGGATTTGTAATGCACGGGTACTGTTTTGAGACCCAGATCCGAGGCGCCTCGTTTTCTTTTCGATGTTCCAGTCATCCTTTGGTCCGGAAACATTTTTCGTTTCCACAGAATTCTCGACACATCCAGAGCTTGTACCGTAGAAGTGCTGTGGTTAACGTTTTGCATGAAATAAAATTTGCGACATTCCATTGGTTAATGACACAATTGTAGCATTACAGATCCTGGGCCTGGCCTTTGATTTCGGCATATATAACTTCCCATCGTCGTTGAACAGTTATTTATCGTTCACAGACTTGGCACTACCGACCGTTAGACTAAAGAGTTCTGACTCGTTCTACGCGCTGTGTTTTTACAAGGCGGTGCGGTTCAGGTTTCTGATGGGTTCTGATTGCCTATCTGGCTCTGATTGTCTGTTTGGCAGCTTTTATAATGTACATCAAGGTTAATCCGAAGAGAAACCAGACTTGCGGTACTGTTGTACCGGGGAACCCAAGGATGAATGATACTGATAAGATCTATGTTCCTTCTTAATTCGTACCTTTACGGTTTCTATGTTTCAGCACTTGTTCAGAAAATCTACGCCACCCAAACCTTGCCATTATGATTACATTATTCATGAAACAAACCTTAGACCACTCGCACTTGATTCTAACGTATCTGTTTCCCTCGTTTTAAGGCCTATTCACATCGAGCGTCAACGTTACCGTCAACGTAATAACGCTAGGTTGACAGGCAAATGGTTATGCAACCCATTCTGCCCGTCAAAAAAATCAAAGGTGCCGCCCGTCAGCGTTACGTTGGGACGCTCGGTGTGAACGGGGCTTTAGACGTTAGGATCTCTTACGTTTTACTACTTGACTTGACCCTAATGGATGATTCACACTGCACGGAGCCGGGACCGGGACAGGTACTGGCTGGGTACGGGACTGGCATAATAAGAAACAATAGCTCCTGGTTTCTTTCTCTGTCTTGGACCAGTGTAGATATTTCTTTGCAACATATTGGTACCCATTGCTCCATTTCCCATTCCCTGTCCCGGTCCTGTTCCTTCGCAGTGTGAATAAGCCATAACGGTTTGGTCGACAGACATCGGAGAAACTACTTTTGGTCTCAGATTTGGGCCCAAAGCTGCGGTCTCAGACTGTACGAGGTTTTGGTATTATCTGTGGCAATATCTTTAATTAAACTGAATATCCTAAACGTTCTAGTCGCGGTGGCCGAGCGGTTAGCACGTCTGCTTACTGTGCGGGAGGTCTCCCGATCGAATCCTACATATGTGGCATGTAGGGAACGCAACTGGCTGCCATGCCAGCCATCAGGAGGTTGGCAGGTGTCACACCAGAGGTGAATCTGGGGAATCCGTTCTGTGCAAGCGAGGAAGCACGCACGCAAGCGAGGCTTTGAAACCTAGGGCAGATGTCACCAGAAGTCCGAAACAGGGGTATCAGTGGCCAACATAAAAAGGACATGTGTCCTCCAAAGTTTTTTTTAAAAAAACTCCGTTGCTGCATAACCTTAGGACTTTTAGTCATCTTTCGTCGTAATAACGTCCTTCACGTCACCTGTGACACTCTTATTTCCTTAAGCTAAAACTTTTGAAAAATATGTGACTCATTCTGCAGCAATCTATGAATTAACCTTGTACAAAATAATTTTCGGGCACTGCCAGTGGTAATGCTTATTGGGAATAGAAAGAGAGAGACCGCTGCAGTTTGGCAGGGTACACCACGGATCTGTGTTTTTTTATCTGAGTTAAGTGGAGAAAGTATGTAAAAAGTATCTGATGGTGAGTGGTGATGTAAATACTACCACTACAGTTCGGGAGATCTCGGTGAATTGTCCCTCCGAGCTACACAGTCCCATGCATGCTTGATACATCTCTGGGAAATGTAAAGAGTGCCTGTGTGTTGCACATTGTAGCATGCATTATACTTTACCACATTGCAAGGAGGTGAGTCCGGGGACGGCACCACGAGTAGGCCTTCAGACCCCCCGACCCGTAGGGGAGGGGTGTCTGGATGACTACGAGTGGTGTCTTACCTGGACTCACCGACTGGAATGTGGCAAATTTTACACTCATGATATTGTTTAGAGTCTTAGGTCTTTTAAAAAAATTCACTTCAAAATATGTAATAGTTTCCTCAGAAATTGCCTTTGAAGACACTGAAGCGAGGAGCATCTCTCTGCTGTGTTTGTTGTTTTATCGGCGCCATGATGCTCATTGCTATGCAATAGCCAATTGGCCACACCCCCTTGCTTGATTGACAAGGCCAGTTTTTGGACCCATGTGTGGGTTCAAGTCAGATCCACTCATAATGATGTCTGGTCTGAGACACCATCGCAGACAGCCAATAAGAAGCTTGGCTTGCGCCCCGGAATGAGATAATTGTTCGAACCCAACCTGTGCTTGAAAAACTAAGGGGGTTTTTCTGAGGAATCCATTGCATTCAGGCAAGGAGGCTCACAAGTGAGAGATTCCTCCTGGATTTGAAACAATTGTCCATAACAGAGGTACCAGTGATCACACAAAAAGGACTTATGTCCTCCAGCATTTAAAAAAGAAGAAAGAAAACTTCCAATACTTGCTGTCAAAGAAATTGTAATGGTGGTTCCAAAAAATGGGTTGCTGTTTCGTGTTCGCCGAAAACTTCAGACGAGAACGATCTTGAACCATAGATTTGATAATCATGTCTTTATGTTGATTGTATGTTGTGTGATGTATCGTCAGCATGTCAAGCGCTCTTTTGAAAACCTGGTATTACCCTGTAATAATGTGAACACTTTTTGTGAGGCTAGTTTGAAGATACTTGTAAACAAGATGATAGAAAATGTCGAGGATTTTAAGCTTTATTAACTGTCATATAATTTTAGTTAACTCTGCTAGAATCAATCATTGCAATGTCAGTCAGCCCAATGAATTATCAGTGGTATTTTGTTGTCTACTTGTTTATGCTAGGTTTTATTGACTACCTGTCTGTGCTAGGTTTTTACACGGGAGAGTTTCCATGTTGACAGCGAGTGGAATTCGGCTCCACCTGAGTATTTTGTAGCTAATGCGATGGAAACGACACCGAGTACTACTGAGTACAAAGTACTGACACAGATTGATGTTTGAAACAAGCCAAAGTCAATGAAGTAAAACAAATACAATGCAAGTGTAAGGCATTTAAAGCGGTTGCGCGTTGTTGCTGGCTCGTCAGAGTCAGCTTATTGATTACTATGAGTTCCCCGGAGGATATGGGGACAGGGTGGAGGGCAGCACTTGGCAGTTTTATGGTAATGAGACCTAATTTAAGCTTCAGTCATTGGTGGGAATTTGTTTACACGAGAATGTTGCCATGACGTCATTTTGCACGTGCCAGCAATTGGGTCAACGACGCAACGTCATTTTTATCTCTTCGACACCGCTTGTTACGCTTACAACCAGTAAGAGCACCCGTACACAACGAGTAGATATCTTTGCATCATAATCATTTACAGCAATGTTAAAAAGTTCCATTACTACGAACACCCTCCTAAAACGACCAATTTTCTTTGCATCTATTTGCTCGTTATAAGCGGGACCCACTGTATCTTGATTTCAGTTTGTTCTGTCAGATTATTCCCTTTACCAAACAGTTGTCATAGTAACCTCGCAGCTGAGTAGACGCAATCTGTACTTGATTCAAATAAATGGGTGCAAATCTTTGATTTTGATGCCGTAATTAACTAGTATCTGTTTTTCTCGTTGTAGACATGTCGTCGGCGAACCGACACTTTTACCTCGCCGTCAAAGAGGCTTACGAGCCGGACTGGATGGGGTACCAGGAGGTGGAGCGGGCCGTGGAGGTAAGTCTCACCCTCACCCCTCCCTGCACCATTACCTAGTACTAGATGGGGTACCAGGAGGTGGAGCGCGCCGTGGAGGTAGGTCTCACCCTCACCCAGGGCTGGATGGGGTACCAGGAGCTGGAGCGCTCCGTGGAGGTAAGTATCATCCTCACCCCTCCCTGCACCCTCACCCAGGGTTGGATGGACCAGGAGGTGGATTGGGCCGTGGAGGTAAGTCTGACGCTCACCCAGGGCTGGATGGGGTACCAGGATGTGGAGCACACCGTTGAGGTAAATCTCACTCTCACCCCTCCCTGCACCATTACATAGGACTGGATGGGGTACCAACAGGCAGAGCGCGCTATGGAGGTAAGTCTCATCCTTACCTCTCCCTGCACCCTCACCCAGGGCTGGATGGGGTACCAGGAGGTTGAGCGCGCAGTAGAGGTAAGTCTCACGCACACCCTTCCCGCACCCTCACCTAAGTTTGGATGGACCATCGCCAGTTTTCACACCAGAGGTGCATCAGAGGATCACTAGAGGCAAGAAAGCGCCCAAGCAAGGGATCCATCCACCATGGCTTTGAAACCCAGGGCAGACATCACCAAGGTACCAGTGGCCTCACAAAAAAGGACTCGTGTCCACCTAAAAAAATTTTTTTTAAAAAATATGTTAACACATTATTCGCTAAAACCAGTAAAGAAGCGGAAGTAACAATCGGAAGTAAAGAACGGAAGTATGTTAGCGATGATTGTCTCTTTTATATTTTCAGTCTCTAAACTTTCTGTGGGAAGATTACCTGGAGAAGTTAGTTCAGTCTGTGCAATCACCTCTACAGTCGTATACATCACGCTTCCCGGAGGCCAAGGTACGGTTACTTAAAATCTCAATCTTCAGTAAAAAAAACAAAAAAAACAAGAAAGTTCTCATGCGTGACCGCAAGAGGCGTACCGCCCGCGGCGTACCCTGTCTAAGGGTGAGGGGGTACCCCCTGGTCCTTTCTGGGGGGGTATCCTCCATCCCAGACCTGGACTAGGGAGTACCACCCTATCAAGACCAGGGACAGGACCAAGACTAACCCCCCCCCCCCCTCCCCAGTGGACGGACAAGCAAACTGAATTTTTTCTTGTCGCAACTGATGGGTTGTGCAGGATTCAATGCCAGTGAACACACTGTGCGATTGCAACAACATCACCAGCCCCTATAAGCCCCATTAGAAGGAAAAACAAACCGCAGTCGCAAATCACACAGTGTGAATGGGCTTTAAGGCAAATAATGATGACTAGTTGACCTGTCATCAGAGGTTTAATTGTTGGGGGGGGGGTCAACTTATTGTCTTGCATAAAGGATTAAGAGTAGACAAAATACAGACTGCAGTGAGGTGCCTAGGCCTTCTTAATTTTCAATTTTCAATTGAAGTTTCTTCTTCATGTACAGCAAAAAATAGCGAAACGCGGCCGGAAGTTGGTGGATTACGATCATGCGCGTCACAACCACGAGCAGCTGCACCAGAGCAAAAAACGAGATGAGGCCAAAATACTCAAGGTAACGGATTTGGAGACGGCAAACACGTTTAAACGAAGGGAATTTACTCTTAATCAACCATATCAAAACATCACCAGTAGAACCTCTCTCATGTCATAAATCCTCGAATTTACAGTCACCTTTGTATTGTGTATTGGTCGGTACAGTAAAGTTTGCGTCTTGCTGGGCCCCCGTCTATTACGGCCACTGTTCATTAAACGTAACAGTGGCCTTAAATACCAGGTTCCACGAAAGGTCTCCTGCGTCTCCTTCACTAATACTGAACATGCGCGTCAATGACTTCCGGTTTGTGTTACAGTCACAAGAAGAGCTACGGGAGGCACGCAGAGTGTACGAAGAGCTAAACACAGACCTACACATGGAGCTGCCAGCATTATACGAAAGGTTTGTAGATGAAGGGAAACGGAATTGTCGGGTTTATGCAAAGATTTGTACAAAAATTATAGAAATTGTAGAAGCCAGAGGTATTATGTGAACAAAGGGTAGGTCAAGAAATATTCGGTACCATTGACTCCACATCAGAGGTTACAAAACCAAGTTCATAGCTCTATTACTGTTATGCTTTGTTCATATTAACTGTCAGAGACAACTCGTTGACATAACGACTAAAAGGGAGGGGGGCAGAGCTCTATTCCATAATGCCTTGAGACAGGAACCATACACAAGATTACATGACTGCAGAGTATAATTTAGTGGTAGCCCGGTAGCCTGAGGCTACCAGAAATTGTCTCGGACTACCTGGCTCCAGGAACTGGTAGCCCAGCTGGGCTACCTACCCAAAGTGCAGATCGAGGGTAATAAAATTTGCAGTTGACTTTCATAGGCCTTGTTTAAATTACCAACTTTTGTTACAGTCATTTCCATTTTACCTTGATTCAAGGCAGACTTGTTTGGTTATTTTATTATTAACAAAAAGGCTGGATCTCAATCTGAGTAGTCCCATTTTAAAGTCAGGCTACCAAAATTTCCCTTTGGGCCACCTGGATCTGTGCAATGGTTGAGCTATTGGGCTCAGATTCTTAAATGACACTCTGTGACTGAAAAATTTTCAGTACCTTCCTTCGCATTGGGGTTTTAAAATAGTGAAATAAATTCGTGGTATTTTTGGTGGCTCGTTAGAGTCACGTTATTGGTTGCATCGGCATGCCCTGAACATCCTGTCCTAGCCCTTAACATGAGCCTTTGGCAGTTTTATGAAAATTAGGCCTACTTTAAACTGCAATCATTGGTTGGGATTTCTTTACACAGAAGGCTGCCATGACGTCATTTAACAACGTCACGAGACACCATTTGAACTACGTTCATGACGTCATTTTTATCGTTTCAGTCGGATAGACGCCTTGTCGAGCACGTTTCACACGTTATTCTTGGCGGAAGCGAAGTTTTCTGAAGAAACGTCAAAGGTAACATTACCGTACTTCCTCTGTTGTACAACCAGTTGGTACATTTGTACATTTGTCCAGTTATATTCTAGGGTCGCATATATACGGTAACTTAGACCATTAAATTTATGTTTTTAATCATCATTTGCGCGATTTTAAATGGAGGGTTTTTTTTCTTGTTTTGACGTTTCTTGGAATTTCAACCTAAATTTTTTTTCTTTTTTTCCTGTTATAATTTTTAAGTTACTAGTAACCACGTACTTTCTTCTAATAAATGTGTGTTTGACCTTTTTTAGAATTAAATTTTGAAACAACAAAGTATTGGCGGTCTTGATTTTCTGAAAATTTCGCAAAATCGGAAATAAGAAGTTATGAAAAGTGATCCCATGAGTTGTTTTCCTTTGTTACTGTTATATTTTTCTGTCTATTTCTATTTTTTTAGACTCTTCAAGGGTGATTTTTTGACATACCCGAATAAAAAATTTTGTCGAAAGTACAAAATTTCAGTCTTTCATAGGTTTTCTTTGTTGGTTAAAGAATAGCTAAGAATGATTTCTGTCACACAAAGCGTTTGTGGGTATTTCTAAGTCCGCGTCTCAGTCTTTGACGGTGATGACGTATTTCCGGTGATGACGTATTTCCGGATGCAGTGAATGGGTATGTAACCAATCACTGCGTCCAACGCAGACGCTTGGTGTGAACAGATCTCTAAAAGGAAACAGAAATCAAATGACATATTTATTACACAAAAATTTTATCATTTTGTAAAAAATAATCTCAAGAGGAGGGAAGTTTGCTTACAGTGTTGTCTGTTTTTGTACAGGATTATTGGAGACTTAAATACGCTGTAAGTCAAAACCGGAAACACAATTCCTTCGTTGCTTAGATACCATCTACTACTACGGCATAGCGTTCATTGCATCGTTTATATTGTACTTTTTCATTCAGCAACTTTGTTCGTCAGAGAATGCCGCCAGAATTTTTAAACGTTTTTAATATTTGTTAAATTTTACAGATATTTAATGGATTTTCAGTCACTGTTGTTGTAATTGGAATGCGCTGTGACAAAATGATGGTGACGTCATTTTGTCTTGTGACGTCATAGGGTGTGAAATGACCTAATTTAGCCCTATGAATTTCGTAATTCCCATATTTGGAAATAAAAATGCTCTAGTTGGCAAATTAGGTCAAATTACAACACCCGAAGCACTCCATGACCCCTTTTTGACCTTGACCTTTATGAATCTTCGCAACTTTGATGAAACCTGCGGCAACACGTAATAATGCTTAGTGATTGGATCATATGTAGAGTAATCGGGATAATGTACTGACAAACGCTACATTATAAACAATTTTGACAAAAATTTAGATTTTTATCTCTTTTTTATTCTTTTTGTTAGGAAAATTTGGACAATTACTTAGTCATTTACATGATTCACATAGATTCATATAGATCTAGATATCTGCTAAAAATTTGTCAGCTTTTCAAAGAATTATTCAATTAATCGAATCGAATCGGTGGAAAATCGATTCTTTATGGTAATGATCCCAACCCTAATAATGCAACACGTTTATTCAATTTTAATACAAGTTATTTCTTTTTTTTTTCTTTTTTTTTTTGTTGTTGTTTTTTTATCATTGACAATTTTTAGATCAAATTGACGACTATTTGAGACGGAAACAATTAAATTCTGCCATGTTGAGTGAATTTGAATTATTGCCCCTCCTACTCATACACTCATTAATTAAAAGATAAAGTATTGAAGCGTTTTAACCGTTAAATATATGTACTAGAGCTATTTAAAGCTAATGCCTAAAGCATCGTGGAACCTACAGTAGTCTGTTGCTATTAGTAAAGTGTAGACTTTAAAACGAATAGAAATATATACGCGCGTGTGTGAGATGTAACCAAAAATTAGTCAATCTAGACTAGGTTATGTACTTTTCAAACCAATTTAATTTTTAATATATTTTTTTTCCTATTTTAATTGGGATTCATTAAAAGTAGAATTCTTTCTTAAGGAGAATTTCTTATGAAGATTTAAGTTGGTAAATTAACCATTTGATGTGTCACCCCCTGTGTCTTTATTTTTGTTTTTGTTTTTCTTAATCTACATCACCCATCTAACATATCCACCCAACCATTGGCGTTTACAGTAGCCAGTGTAGCCAATCATAAGGTGGGTCTCACACGCGGTTGTAATTTTACACGTGGTTTGTTTCTGTTACAGTTGATGGGAGAGTTGGCTGATTTGTCTGAACGGTTAGCAAGGGAGAGTGGTCAGGGTGGATTCAGACCTGCAATCCTCACCTCACCTGTCAGGTAAGTTCTGACCCTCACCTCACCTGTCAGGTAAGTTCTAATCCTTACCTCACCTGTCAGGTAAGCTCTAGCCCTCACCTCACCTGTCAGATAAGCTCTGACCCTCACCTCACCTGTCAGGTAAGCTCTGACCCTCACCTCACCTATCAGGTAAGCTCTGACCCTCACCTCACCTGTCACGTAGGACCCAATCCTCACTTGACCTGTCAGGTAAGTTCTAATCCTCACCTCACCTGTCAGTTAAGCTCTAGCCCTCACCTCACCTGTCAGGTAAATTCTAACTCATCTCACCTGTCTGGTGTATCTTAAACCTTCCCTCACCTGCCAGGAAGGTCAATACCTAAGTCCACCTGTCAGGTAGGACCCAATCCATGGAGCCCCACCTGTCAGGTAGAACCCAATCCATAGATCCCCACCTGTCAGGTAGAACCCAATCAGTAGATCCCCACCTGTCAGGCAGGACCCAATCCATAGATCCCCACCTGTCAGGCAGGACCCAATCCATAGAGCCCCACCTGTCAGGTAGAACCCAATCAGTAGATCCCCACCTGTCAGGTAGGACCCAATCCATAGAGTCCAACCTGGCAGGTAGAACCCAATCCATAGAGTCCAACCTGGTAGGTAGAACCCAATCCATAGATCCCCACCTGTCAGGTAGGACCCAATCCACCCTTCACCTGATCTTATTCCTTGTGTTGAGTTTCCAACAAAAATAGGGTGTTTACACCTTCCAAGAGAGGCGCCCTTTACCCTTCGGCGATGACGCCAACATGCGGTCGCACAATCTACCAAACGCCAGAACCGAGTCGTGGGTGAAATTTCTTCCCTTCATTTAATTTCATATGCTACGTATGCTGCCTCAGGGCCTATTCTCATGAAGCAAAAGTGGGAGCGAAAGGGAAGAAGATCAAAGAGAAATTTAAAAAAAATCAAAGAACAAGCGACAAACATGAAAGAAAATGTTCACTTTCTCTTTCGCTTTCGTTCTGTGTGAATGAGCCTTTAACCTGGATCTTGTGTTTGTTTTCAGACCTGACGGTGAAATGAACGACTCCGTTGCTATGGGCGACGCATCACGTGGTCAGTCTACCTTTTACAACGTGTCACTCAACAGCGAATCTCCCGAACCTCCGTTACCTAGCAACCAACGACCATCAGGTTAGTTCTCATGGCAACCTAGTAACCCAGCAACAGTTAGTAAGGCCATTCGTGGTGGCTTTTAAGAAATGACGGTGTCCAAATGATTTTAAACATATCAAGCCTGTTTCCATAACAACCATGCTTACATCATACAACCGGCGTCACCATGGATACAAATGACTTAACGTGAACAACTTGTGTAGCTTAGTTGATGTAGCTTTGAGTTGGCGTGAGTGTGACGTAGTTTGATGTAGTTGTGTGTTGTCTAAAGATTCGTTCACACGTCACGTTACGTTTTTTTTTCACAAACGAAAACTCGACGTGTAAGCAAGGCCTAAATAGAAAAAGTCCGTAGTCCTTAACTTGGAGCTTAGACTGTGTTCACATTGACCGACTGTGTTCCGACTCCACTATCAACGCCAACGCCGACTCCGGGTTTAAGGCCCCATTTACACCAAGCGTCAGCATCAACACTGCGATGACACTTGCGACACAGCTCTCATTGGCCACAATGGAGTCACTGCAAAATACGTTGTAAACATATTCTGGAGCGACTGTTTTGTTTCCATTAATTTCAATGAGAATTGTGTTGCAAGCGTCATCGCAGCGGTGACTCTCCGTTGACGCTGACGTTTGGTGTAAACGGGTCTTAAATGGGCTAAACTTGAGTGCATTGTTGTCGGTGAGGATCGCATCTGTGGGTCAGTGTGAACACAGCATTAGACTGTTTTGTGGGTAGTGTTAGGGTCCATTTACATGCGATTAGTTGAACTAATGCGATTGTGATTCTTTTCTGTGTGTTGAATAGGAATCACAGTCGCGATTGCGAAACAACATATGGACTATTCCTATTCTTCAATACAAGATTAACAAAGTCCTCCTGCGTGAACGCAAGAGGCCTGCCTGCCGCGTAGCAAGTGCTCGCTCTGCTGTCCTATCCTGACAGGGGATGGTACCCCAGGTGCCTGGGTACCCCCCCTCCCGTACAAGTCCTGAATTGTACCTGGCTGGGTACACCCCCGGACACCCCCCCCCCCTCCTGGACCTGACCGGGGTACACCCCCCCCCCCCCGTGAACTGACAAACAAACAAACTAAAACTATTACCTTCCCCATCCTTCGGATACGAGCGGTAACAAAGAATCCCAGGCGCAATAGTTCAGATAATCGCAGGTGTGAAAAGACAATTCACATTGAACATCTTCAATGATACAGCGTCGAGAAAGATGCCACAGACGCTGAATGAATGTGAATGCTTTTCTAAGTGTGACTGGTTCCCAGAGGGCGCCACTTCACGTTCGGGTGTGCTTCATGTTTCAGTTCACGAGAGTTCGGTGTCGGTCGACGTCGAGGCGAGTAGCACGCCCGGTCACGTAACACCTCCACCGACACTTGACCTTCACCTTGACGACGAACAGACCCAAAATGTCGAGAAAATCGAGTCTGTAACCACCGTTAGGGGGCTGGCGCGTCAGAAATACCGGCGTAAGAACCCCGAGTTCTGAGAATGCGCTCCATTCTGGAATTTTGTATGAATTTAGTATTTTGCATGGCTTTGCGAAAAGGTTCAATTACTTTTGGGTGGTTTTTGCTCCTCAAATTTTGCCAGAGGAATTTTAAAATCACAATTTTTTGCAATTGACTGATTCTCAAAGTTCCTGAAATCGTTATCCTTCTGCACCCTCGAAAAATAAGACTTTGAAGATTTCTTTCAAAAACCTCATTCTTCTGGGATTTAGGATAAAGACGGTATCTATGAAGTTGCTAAGCAGCATGCTCTTTTCGGGGCTAAAAGTCACCAGAAACGGTTGATCTATGCATCAAATATTTTCTCAACATTTTGAATCTAAATCATCGTCACAAATGAATCTCATATTTGCCAAATGATAATTAAAGTTTCTCTTCTTTCTAGAAATCTTATTTTCGTTCTGCAGTTTTGTGTTTGTTAAGTTACTGTGGTAGATCTTTCACATGCTTCTATCTAAAGTTAGTGGAACGTTCATTGTGTATAAATTTCGCCCCCACGATTCCCCTTTCTTCACAATGTTCAAGGGATACCTGTAAAGGCTTACTTTACATTATTCTCCCCCACGATTCCCCTTTTTTCACAATGTTGAAGGGATACCTGTAAAGGCTTACTTACATTGGACAGAAACGATCGCGACAACGAGAATTAGCTGTGAAATGGAGTCTCGCTAAATTCAATGTTAGACGTATATTTAGTGGCGGTAACATGAAACATCTGTGCCTCGCAATCGCTTTCGTGCAGCGTAAATAGACCTTGAAGCGTGCCCGTTCACACATACCGACACCGAATTTCAGCCCGTTAAGTTTTAATTTGGTCTATTAAAAGTTTTAACATTGTGTCGATAGTGATGCAACCCATTCTGCCCATCAAAGTGCCCATGACATAAGCACAATGTTAAACTTTAACGGGCCAAATTTCGGTGTCGGTACGTGTGAACAAGGCTCAAGTAAAAACTTCCAGGTTTGGTGAACTCTTCTTGCAAAGTTAGGATGCATTCACACTGCTCTAGATCTAGGCTGAATAAGAGACAGATAGCGATATTAAGTACACACAACCCGATTAAAGGTCTTTTGCCAAAAAGACCTTCTGTGAAGCAAACGGCTGATCCAGTTGGGAAAATTTCTGTTCAAAATGGCGTCACTAAAAATTCAAAAACATCCGGGTAAGGTAACACAAGTGTAGAATGGGTAGATCACAATCTACAGGGTCTTCTGCTTTGGTTACAGTCGTTTGTCTCTGCGCAGTACGACGACCTCCACACAATCTTATGCAAGTCATTTTTTATCCGTCTCTGTATCGGTCTCGGTGTCGGGTAGTGTAAACATACTTTCGGCTGCTCTTTTGTGAATTGCAGAGGGGTGCTGATGAGGTGGACTATTTCAGGCTTTCTGGTCCTCCTGGGCTGAGCACCATGACAGGTTGGCACAAGAGTTGTGAAATTGGCAGGTCTGAGCAGCAAGTCCACCTGCAACCTTTGTGCTTGAATGTTCCAAATTTCTACATATATTAGGAACCTATACATTTACTGTGCACGGGAGCCACACGGCAATCCAGATTTCAACACATTTGACACAGAGTTTGTCAATAAAATAATCAAAATTCCACTTGAAAATCCTCGCACGTGAGTCACAACAAGAGTTGGTGACACAATATATAAATTGAAACATTTGGGTGAGATGTAATAAAACTAAAAGTATGGAGACATACATATTTATTTGAAAATTCAAATCTCTGCTGTTTGCTACATGCATCACATTCATGTTTACATGACCAAGTATCTAACTTTGATTTCCAATACTGTTGACAGGTTCAGGTAAACCTTGAGACTATGCAACTTGCATTGTAAGTTTTCCTTGTACATAAAATTAATAATTAATAATAAAGTTTTCTCTTGAATAGCGACAGATAATGTAGTAGTGAAATGTTGAATAGCTTTCTGGGGTAAATACACGAGCTCATATTCGTCACAGTTCAGTTCTGTTACCATATGTAGTAGTCACTTTTTCCACACCGATGGCATTTCTGCTGCACAAGATAACACAGAAGATAAAATGAAAGGTAAACAGTAAATAGAGTT
>JBCAUG010389588.1:0-16422 GCA_038406175.1 Haplosyllis leylae
CTTATCGGGGACGGGGGGGGGTAGGACCCCCTTGCCCCCCCCCCCCCCCCGAATTCGCTACTGGAGATGTACACTTTCTATTTCTTTAGTATTTTCAGGAAGAACGTCCATGCAATACATCCGGTTTTCTTACACCGATTTCTCTGTACACATCCGGCATCCGACTGGATTTACTGGCGGTTTACCTTCTCCGTTACTTACTGACATGTCATAGTTATTAATAAACACCGAAACCTCTGCAGACAATATCATAATATTAGATTATGCACTGAAAGGATTTCATAATCAGCGTTTCTTAGACAGTTATCCAGATGTTTGTGGATAACAATGAAATGTCAGTAAGCCACAGGAAGGTAAACTACCAGTAAATCTAGTTAAATACTGGACATGTACTGGGACCAAGGAAGGAAAACTATTAGTAAATCTAGTTGGATACTGAATGTGTACACTGAAACGTCAGTAAGTCCAAGGAAGGAAAACTATCAGTAAATCTAGCTAGATACTGGGCGCGTACTGGGACGGCTTCATCACAGTTGAGAGCATAAGTCCAACTTTTAGAAAGCTGATGCTGAACATCGTATCAGTTTTATTCCTTTTCGCAGCTCCTGGTTCTCTGTTTTGTGATACTGTATTCACGCTGTGGTAATGTTCGAGTAGCAAATTATTATTAACTACCACCCCTCATGTGGGAGCCTATGGAGTTCAGTTTGAAGTCTATTTGTATTCATCAAGAAATGACACAAACTGGAGTATCCCCCGCGCTGTTCAATGCGCAGAGCAGCACAAATTGGTCGACAACAGACATAAGCGTGGGAGCTGCGGGAGATAAATGACGAGATTGACCAGCATTGGCAGGGCTTCACTAACCACCAGATGATGCACATGTCTCTGCGTGTACTTCTGTAAATAGACTGGGGAGGGGAGGGGAGGGGGGGGTTTACGAATGTCACGAACAGTAAGTTGCGAATAAGCGATATTAGTTTCTGGTGATGTCTGGAATGGTACCAGTCTAAGTTAGTTGTTTTACTATTTAGAAGCCTTATTTGCCTCCTATTCATGAATAGCTTTATCGTCAAAATAAGACGAAGGAGGTGCCACCGAATGGGGCTGAAATGATTCCGCGCATCACCAATAACAAAATTCAACAATATATTAGTCGGTAAATTTGCATGTTCCCCTGATTGGAAGACGAAACATCAACTACGAATACCAAGTCGAGGCTCGAACAAATTATTATTTATGTTCGCTGGGGAGGGTAGTGTCCCAACTTTTGATGATGAGTCCAAAACTGCCTAAAACACAAATTTCCTATGTCCTTGTGGTGGTGGTGGGGGACGGGGGAGTGGCGTCCCAACTTTTGATGCTGAGTCCAAAACTGCCTAAAACCAAAATTCCCTATGTCCATCAGAGAGGGGGTGGGGTTGGTTCTGTGTTCCAAGTTTTTTGACAAAAGCTATGCGGCTCCTATATGCTCTGATCGAATACAGAATGGTCCCCTCACACTATATGTACGCAGGACCATAAGAAGCAAATAAGCTATTCAGCCTTTTGTGGAAAACTCCAGTGGCCTTCCGCTTTATCTCGCGGTATTCAGATCCAGGCCAATTTCATCAGGTTCTATCAGGGTTAACGCATAATTACCTGAGCCAAACACTGGGAACCTTCCCAATCAGAAATTTGTCATTTTGTCATACTGATCTGTTTCCAGTTTTTCAGTGAAAATGAAAATGCAAGTACCAGCATGGGTTCTGACCTTTTTTGTCTTCAAGAAAATTAACTCTGTTCCTCATGTCACTTTGAGAATGAGAGGAATCTTACAGTTTCAGTAAAGGATGTAAGTAAATTCGATGAGTTTTGCTGGCCAGAACCTTTACTACATATTAGTGGAAGGAAACAGACACGTCAATGTACATTGGAAGTTGTTGTAAAATGGGAAAAAAGTTGGTAATTTGTAAATGAATAAATACTTTCTCCATCCCATTGCATTCAGATTAACACGCGCTATGATCTAGGGGATGCTATTGGTAAATGGAAGTCTACAATACCCAAGCGGTTTCCGCACAACGGTCTTAGGATTTCAATGAATCGTCGTTGTACGCCACAACTCCGAACTCCTAGTCCGCTTTTTTGACGAGAAGCAACTCTGTTAAATCTAACAGATATTAAATGCAAGCTTTGGAAAATATTGTAAACTTGAAGATTACTTAGGTTGAAGGGAATGTGTCAGATCTGCCATAATTGCTTGTTATGAAGAACTCAAATGGAGTCTATCTCGTGTTGTCAATTTACCACGAGACTTAATACATACATGTCGTTCTTTGGAAATATATCCATTCTGAAATGATTGTTTAGATTTTGACATATTGTCTGGGTTTCTTTTATGTTCACAAACGTAGACGGATACAAGTTCAGCTTCAGATGATAAAAGAAAAGATTCTATATGGATCTAAGAACTTCAGAATAAATGTCATGTATTTGACAGTACTAAGCCTACACACCGTCTGCTTTTAAATATAGCTTGTATGAAGTTGTCTAGAAATAACTTGGTCTTATTTTGTAGTACTCACATTTATTAACAGTTAGTTACAAGTGAATACATTCAACCACAGACAATTTGTTAAAGTGAGAATACAGCTGTTAAGCTCTGTTTACACTTAACGTCTGTGCTTGCGTCAACTTCAACGTTTGCATCAAGTTTTGTATTGAGTGAATGGTGACACAAAGGCACAGACTGAGAATGTTTCCAAACCCATTCTCTGCGCCAATGTTTGCGTCACCATTAATACAATGTTAAACTTGACGCAAACGCAGACGTTAAGTGTAAACAGACCTTTAATACAGGACACAGAAAAAGTAAAGGTATATATTGTACACGAATATTATGAACATTATTCTGTGATACTACAGTTAGGAAGATGTTAAAAAGCTTTGAGAATTATTGGTACTTCACAAGTATTATTTTGCCTCTTGAAAAATGTATCAGGTTGTATTGTCCCACTCTATCTTAAATACATGGCATAAGAAATTTACAGTAACATTCTCTTTTATTTACAGAAAATAAATTTGTACTAATACTTTTACCCCAATAAGTTTATACAAGTTTAAGTTAAGCTAATGCTCTATTCACACCGAGCGAGAACATTGCCGCTTGGAAAATGGGTATGGTACTGATTTGTAAGCGGCATCTATAGTGGCAACTCTAGCAGCATCGCTTGGTGTGAATGGGGCTAGGATAAATTAATAGGACCCTTCCAAGTGGGACGCTAGCAATGCCACTCTCGCTCCCGCTATCGCTCAGTGTGAATAGACTCTAAAGCCTGTTTATATCTTTACTTATGCATGCTTTAATGAAACGAACAATACAACTATGTACAGATGTGTTGAAAGCTGTTAGATGTGAGACAAGACCATCAATCACCCTGTGGACAATACGAGTAATTCTGACTGAAAATCCATCACCCTGTGGACACTGCGAGCAATTCTCACTGAGAATCCCTGCACAAAATAATAATTGTGTAAGGAGAGTAAAACCGGGTGTTATTAGGTAAGTAAGGCTGCTGCAATTGTTCTTCAGCACTATGGCTTGAAGACGAAATTTACAAAGTCTGAAAATGTCACTCCTGTGGAACAAAAGTTTCAGAATAATTTTCGTAGCGCATTAATTGGCTTTAGATTCAATCTACAGAATCATGGGAGAACTAAAAAATCCAGTAGCAAAATGCTACCTCCACTAGGAAGTAAGCCCAGGCAGCTCTGACTTTCATGCCCTACATACTACTGCCTGAGTTAATTTCCCTATTGCTGGAAGTCTCCGCCCTTTAGCTCCTTGTGTAGTCATGCTCTATTTATTCCAAAAAAAGTCTTAAGAATTAATATGCAGAATATAAGAATCGAAAGCCAATTACGGAAAAACTCGATTACAATATGTTCTCAATTGACAGACTGCTTAGTGATCCGAAGAGGTCTTGTGGATCTGGACCTATTTGCATCTTGCAGAAATCTTTCGAGAAAAAGGAAGTATCAATTTTAGTTAGTATTTAGTTTCATCCACCACCAACATTGTACAAACACAAATTGTATAATTCTAGATTAGCAGTCAAAATGCCACGTATTGTCTTGAAGGACATGAAATAAGCACTTTCAGGTCTGGTACGAAGTGATCTTGAGATATATTTTAAAAATTCGTCACACTCGCCACAATAC
Organism: Haplosyllis leylae; assembly: GCA_038406175.1. Lineage (NCBI taxonomy): Eukaryota > Metazoa > Annelida > Polychaeta > Phyllodocida > Syllidae > Haplosyllis > Haplosyllis leylae. The sequence goes on from JBCAUG010389588.1 coordinate 4,204, forward strand.
ATTACGAATGAAGACTGGAACTGCTTCAAATGAAGACGACACTTTTCACACTTCAAAGGAAATTTGTATCTTGAAATATTTGGCTCGTTTCAGCTGCTGGCAAACCGTGTTCTTAAGTGACTTTAGAGAAAGTAAACTCACAGGTGAACATCTATTTTGGTTATACTCTGAGCTGTACCATGTGTGTAGTTTTCTCTGGCTGTCTCATTTTTGGTCTCATGCTGGTTATCTTTAGAAGTACACAACTACTGCTTTTATTTTTTGACGTGAACTTTACCATTAAAGTCAAAGAACATTGAGTTTTCCCTAAACGGAGTAGAATTTTTATTGAATTCAGCCAATTCAACAAATTCAAGGGGATCTATCTTGATGGCTCTGAAGTTACACCTTGGTCTCTTACACAAGGGTGCTCAGGTTCGAATCATCATTTTCATTAAACAAATTAATTCAGTGAAAACATTTAAGGAAAACTCCATTAGCTTCTGTCTTTGGCATTGTCTTCCAATCGGAATGAAGAATCCTTTTCTTCTTCACGATTGACCCAGTTCATATCCAGAGAGTAATAACATCTAATAAATGGTTAGAAATAAAGAAACTTGTTCAAGATAACATTGTGTCAATGTAGCGGGTTCCAAAGATAATTCTAGAAACGAAACCCAATTGTAATCGAGTTTTCCCTAAATGCTTTCATTGAATTCAGAGAATTCAATGACAAAATAATATTTAAAACAAAAAGGATTGTTGTACTCGAACCCATTATCTCCTGTATGAGAGACAGAGACTCTACAACTGTACCACACAGACACAGCTAACAGAGAAGACAGTTAAATTGATCCTAATTCATGTTTCAGTTATTTTTCAGATTCCTTGAATTCAGTGAATTCAATGAAAGTTCTGCTCTATTTAGGGAAAACTCTAACAATCGTGGCAAATCCGCAAACTGCCCATCATGGTGACAGCATCTGTTACCTACAAACTTTTCACCAATATATTTTTTCTGAGAATTGCACAATAGCAAAACCATTGGCACAAACGAGGTCTTCTTCGTTTTAGAGCAACACTATAAAAGTACATGATTAGTGCAACGTGTTTTTGTACCAATTTCCTTTTCTTAAATTACACGATGAAACAATTACGGTTGGGTTCTTCAAGCGTGAATTGTAGAGCAGTTTTCGTCACTTAATTTAACACTGCGGATTTTTTTATCAAATAGATTACTGTTGTTTTTATTTGAAATTCCTGTCAACGTCCTTAATGATCATCACGAAGAAAGGAAATAGGTTTATCTGGGAGAATATGTTGTATCATATTCTTTTCTTTACAGAATCTGTATTTTTTACCCAAAGAATTTCATTCCAATCTGTTGATATTCTGTATGAAAATGATTATTCGAGGCAATTTTGTATCGTTCTCTCCATTGTACAGAAGACAGTAGACAGGAATAAAAAATGCAAAGATAAGCTGACGTGTCAAACGATTCTGACTGTTTTGAGCATCAAATCTACCATTTAAGAATAATGAATGAAATAATCGGGTTTTTCACGATAGGCGTTTCTGTCAGAGGACCTCTAGATCATCATGCCAAGGCTCTACCAACTGAGCTAAGTCAACATTTAGTTGCCAGCCTGAATCTTCATGGCCTTTATAAAGTCATGCCCTATTGATTCTAGAAATGACCAAAGTCCAACATGTGAAGTTGCATGAAACAAAGCTCACTTCAGAAATCTTCTGGTCAACACATAGCAGGCTAGCACAGCCAGTAGAGCATTACAGTAATAATCCAGAGGTACTGGGTTCAATCCCCACTGGGGGCAAATTTGGCTCTTCCCTGTGTAGACATCTGTCAGATAATTTGACAGAAACGCATATCGTGAAAAACTAGATTGTTTCATCATTTGTAATTTTAGCAGGACGATACTACATTGCAAGCTGTTCAGCAAAGCATTGGACACAGTGTATTACATTCTGCTATGTTCGTTGTTTCTTGTATAATGCATTCATATCCAGTAACCAAGTATCTTCCAGACATAGACCAGAATTAGCTGTGATCTAATCCACATCCAGATCTATCCACGCTGGTTCGTGTTCAGTGATCCAGATGTACCATGTCTGAAATGCCACCAGCTTTGGTCACCAATTCCGGAATCCATTGGTTGCCTTCATTTGAAGTTCTTTGATCGTCCGTGGTTTTGTCATGAGGCAGAGAATGAATAGGTAATTTAACAAAAATAAGGTAAATTTGTCAAGAAAGAAAATATGTCGAGACTCTGTACTGTTTCGAAAAATGAAGCCTGTCGGATTTGCGAGGATTTGCCGGATTTAATTTCCTTAAATCATGGATATTACAAAGAACAGAGTTAAGTTAATAGGTGCCAGTTAGAAAACAGTAGATTTGTCATGAATGTAGACACTACGGAAATTTGTCGTCCAAACGTTTGACACCGCTGCAAGACTCTGGCAGAAGATTACGCGATTATTTTGGAAAGGTTCAATTGTCAGGCACTGTTATTCACCAAAATAGAAAATAAGAATTTCGATGGTTGAAGATTGGCAGTAGGTTTATATAAACTAAAGAATAATAAACATAATTGAGGTAAGTAAGAGCAGAGGAGAATATTTCGATATGGATGCTGTGTCTGTATTGCATAAGTCCGAGCTACAACAGCTTGAACAACTCCACTGTGGACCAGACCTATCACACTCTTCCATTCCTAACGCACGGTTTTGACCACCAGTAAGGTGACAAGGACCAATGCCGCATTTCTTCGTAATCTTTACTCCACTTGATTCTACAAAGAAATAAATGGATTGAATTGATCTTTATGAACTAGAGTAATATGTGTGCAGTCATATCGATCAGCAGGTGTGGCACATCAGCATGAACCATAAATATAAGGTCATATGTGTCATTTAAAAACTCTGTCGGGTTCGTCTTTTCATAATCACAAGCAATTAATTTTATGAACCATGCGCCCAAAATTGTTTAAGAACACTTAAAAGTTTTTAACGTATTTAAAGACCACGGCTTTCCTTGTTTCCCACAATCATATGTTCTTGACCTCACGTCTCGAACATATTAATTGCGGGAAACAACAAGGCCTAGGTCTTTAACTATCAATCGAGTTTTTCTATAATTCACAATTTTCCGTCAAATCCTGGCAGAATCCTGCCAGCATTGACATTCAATGGGTGGTTTTGGCAGAAAATTGCGAAATGTAGAAAAACTTGAATGGAACCGTTCTTTTGAGATTTACTTAAGACCAAACCAAAAGACTTGTCTGGATAACTGTTAGAAATCAATTAGCCTTTTTGTATGCAATCCGCCCACAACTTTACTATCTGCAATCTATGCAAATCCACAGGTGTTCATTGTTAAAACCATTGAAACCTTTGAAAACGTACCATCGTATGAGACGTCAACCCGACAGGCATCGTAGTTCGCAGTGGCCGTGCTGTAATCTGAGCAATTTACGATATGATCCTTACCAAAACAGTAGGAATTATCAGGGGCATCTGTGCATATATAGCAGTACAAACCACTGGCTGAAATAGACATAAAAACAGTAGGAGTTATCTGGAGCATCTGTGCATATATAGCAGTACAAACCACTGGCTGAAACAAGCATAACAACAGTAGGAATTGTCTGGAGCATCAGTGTACACATAGCAGTACAAACCACTGGCTGAAATAGGCACCAAAACAGTAGGAATTATCTGGAGCATCAGTGCACAGATAGCAGTACAAACCACTGGCTGACATATACACCAAAACAGTAGGAATTATCAGGAGCATCTGCACACACATAGCAATAGAAACCACTGGCTTAAATAAGCATAAAAACAGTAGGAATTATCAGGTGGATCTGTGCAAATATAGCAGTACAAACCACTGGCTGACATAGACATAAAAACAGTAGGAATTATCAGGAGCATCTGTACACAGATATCAGTACAAACCACTGGCTAAAATAGGTACCAAAACAGTATAAATTATCAGGAGTATATGTGCATATATAGCAGTACAAACCCCTGGCTGAAATAGGTGCCAAAACAGTAGGAATTATCAGGAGCATCTGTGCATATATAGCAGTACAAACCACTGGCTGAGACAAGCATAAAAACAATAGGAATTATCAGAAGCATCTGTGCATATATAGCAGTACAAACTACTGGCTGAAACAAGCATAACAACAGTAGGAATTATCAGGAGCATCTGTGCATATATAGCAGTACAAACCACTGGCTGAAACAAGCATAAAAACAGTAGGAATTATCAGAAGCATCTGTGCATATATAGCAGTACAAACCACTGGCTAAGATAGGCATAAAAACAGTAGGAATTATCAGGAGCAGCTGTACACAGATAGCAGTACAAACCACTGACTGAAATGAGCACCAAAACAGTAGGAATTACCAGGAGCATCTGTGCACAGATAGCAGCACAAACCACTGGCTGAAATTAGCACCAAAACAGTATGAATTATCAGGAGCACCTGTACATAGATAGCAGTACAAACCACTGGCTGAAATAGGTACCAAAACAGTATGAATTATCAGGAGCATCTGTGCATATATAGTAGTACAAACCGCTGGTTGAAATATGTACCAAAACAGCAGGAATTATCAGGAGCATCTTTTCACACATAGCAGTACAAACCATCCTTAAAAACAATCTGAAACACAAAAAGTGACAATATTGCCAACGTTGACAATTTAGGAAAAACTCGAGTGAAGGCAATTGCAATTACATAACATAATACATCGAATTACATCATATCAAACAAAATTACACAACTTTCCTGAAGCGGGTAGCTTGTCATTTGGAATTTTGTTGTTGACAAAATGATCTACTTCTGATTAAATATGTGTCCAGTAAAAGGATCAATGGCGTCAACTATCATTTTGTACTTAGCAGTAAAATTTAATTTATTCATTGCAATATTAAACAAATAATTGAAAACAATTGTGGAATATTATGAATGTAGACGTAGAATTGTTAGAACGTACAGCATAGACACCAGAAAAGTAATCATAAGAACTAGTAAAACAAAAATTTTAGTAAAAATGTAAATAGGATGTACGAACCTGGCGGAATATGAGCAGATAGCAGCAATAGAAAAAGTGCACTGTACAAAATCCCCATCTGGTTGATGTAGAAATCACAGGGAAACGCGTTCATTATCTTTCTCAAATTCATAATGGACTGTAATCTCCTATCAGGTGATAATTCCAACAGAAAGGATTTTGGTAGATTGGTGTAACACTAGAAACCTTCAAATCTGTTTGTATCCATTGAAACTGAAGGAATATTTTCCAAGACAATGAGCCACGACACGATTATGATAGTACATATCCTGCAGTATATTACGACATGTCAAGGATACAATGGCAGACAATAATATCTCAAAGTGCGAATCATTCCTCTTGAAATTCCGTTTATATTCCGTAAATATTGTGTAGGTTGTTGTTGATATGTTCGTGTATGAACTGATGACGGTTTCGGTAAAGGCAGCTTCTCATATATAGAGAACGATGCTCTGAAGCTGTTCCCCCGTTGAAGGCGGCAATTTTTTTCTCAAATGTAAGATTTTTGCTCTTATGGAGTATTCACACTGACTTTTTTCTCAACCTAAAACTATTGCGAATGCGATTTGCATAAATTGGGTTGTACTGTACCCTATGGATGCATTCAAACCAGCTTTTTGTGATTGTGATTCAGTTCAAGAATGGGTTGTGTACCCATTTTTCTGCGATTGCGATTGTGATTCACGATCGCAATATTTTTTGGTTGAGAAAAAAGATGGTGTGAATGGACCATTAGTATTCAAATGTGATTTACTTCACAAGCGATGCGATGTATTATAAGCAAACAGGTACTCCTTTTGGGAAATCAGGAAAAATATCACAATAAATACTTTAAAATCATATATTTTATTATAATAGTAATGTTCATCTTGCCTTCGGACAAGTATGAGTGAAAATCAATGTGAAAATATTTTTGCAAATGCCTAATTTGCTTAGCATGAAGAAGAAAATAGCCTCTGTTCAGCTGAGAAAGCCGCCTGGTAATTCTGTATATTTGGCTCTCTAATCCACTGGGATCACACTAAGAGCTGCATTCATTAACTCCATGGTCTCTAAATTATCCTGAAGATTTTATCTCAGATAGATATATTGAATGTGAAGTTTGGCAGCCCGAAAGCATGGTCGGGTTTTGTTAGAGATTCATTTTCGTACCTTGGTCAGTGTTAGCCTGATGGAAATGTAACTCTTGAAGGTCAGCTTCGTGTTACTGGCGCAATGAAATGTGGAACTGACGTGGTGCTGCTTGGTGACTGTAACACTAGGTCTTTCCTAAATTGTACACGGGTCGTATTCAGATAGGAATACTGACCAAGGTGCCAGACAATTTGTTCGGACCTCATGACCGTTAATGGAACATCAATAGAAAAAAAGCACTTGAGTTTTTACAAATTTTCAACTTTAATACAAATCTATTAGCTAACATTTCGTAATCAAAAAATTTAGACATATCGTTGCACCCGAAAGCAGTATAATTTATTGTTGACTATTTGGCCAATAAGTTAATATTCGACTTGCTTCCACATGCATACTGCCCAGTGGTCCATATTACGCTACTGGTCAGTAAACAAGTGGAAGCAAGTGGAATATTGATATTCTACTATTGGTCATGAGGTAAGAAAAAATTGTCTGGAACCATGGTCCGCATCCCATACTGAATATGACCCGTGAGTACAAATGTTTTTGTACAACATAGAACCTACAGAAACAACCACAGGTTGTAAAAAAGCAAAATTTTACATCAATAGTAGAATTCCAATGTGGAATTGACTTCTACATTGAGGTGTTGAAAAATGACAAAGAACTCCCAATAATTCATTTTCCAGTTTGTACACACACACACCATCATTAAAACAGTTTATGGGAACTTGTTCCAAATTTAGAGGAGGTCTTGCGTGGGATCAAATTTGTGAGGAATTTTACATTCAATTAAGACCGGGTTCTCAAGTGTGAAATTAAAATCTGACACAGGTGCAAAGAAAATAGAGTTTTTCTCATTACAAATTTTAAATATTTTTTATTTGATACAAAATTACGACACTGAACACAGTGAGGGGTTTAATACTACAAAGCAGCGGTAAAGCTAACCTAACTTTTAGTGCGTCAAGCCAAACAAAAAATAACCTTGTAAATTATGGTCTCCCATCTAATCAAGAAAAAACTGTGTCACTAGTATTTTCAGATAGATTTAAAATAAACTTTTAATGGCCAATATTGGGAAAAATATCGTGGACCTTTATCCAAAACTAACTTCCCAATCGAGAATCATCTATTCAAATATTCCAAGTCAAATCACGTAATGACTCACTCCGGTGCTTTGAGTACATATCTTCAGAATTTGAAACACTTAATATTTGTAGACACGTTTGTGAAGGACTATGAAAGATAATTACTTTTGAACATCTTCATCATTATAACATAATGGTACGTAAAACACAAGCCTGTACCCACTTTCAGGTGCGGGCATCAATTTGTCACCTTTGGGGCCTTTGGCCCTTCAGGTAAACAAACTGTTGCCTGCACCTTCAGATGATAAATTTGTATATTTTTTCATAACGCTCATGATATTTGCTGTTTGTATTTGATGGTGATGATTACTTTATCTCTCGATTATCAGTTTTCGTCCATTTTCTTTGTTTTTAGATACCATGTGAGGTAAACTTTTTGCATTCGTTTTTGTTTCCGTGATGAAAATAACATTCTCTACTTTGTAGTATGTTTTCCAAAAGATGTTGCTACCATTTCGACTTCCTTGGCCCGTTCCCACTACACTAGAATGGAACCATGACAGGTAAGGTAGGCCTCGTAATTACCGCCCACGTACGTAGTAGGAGGGGAGGTAATGTTTTCACTTTATTTGTTCGTCCACAGGGAGGGGGGAGGACAGGGGACAGGGGTACCCCAGATCTGGACGGAGGTACCCCTCTCCCACCCTCCTTGCTGGGACAGGATACCCCCATCCTTGTCTGCTGGGACTGGAGTACCTCCTCCCCCACCCTACTGCCTCTCCCCTACCGTACTATCTCCCCCGACTTGGACAACGGCGCGGGCGGTATGCTTCTAGCGTTCACGTGGGAGGACTTTCTTGTGTTACCTTGCCTCTAGCGTTCACGTGGGAGGACTTTCTTGTGTTACCTTTTTATTCTGTATTACATACTTTTACCTTTTTTTGTCATCGGTAAATGCTGAGATATACAGTTCCCCACTGAGCAAGTGTCAAGTACAAATGTCCGCAATTTGTTTATAGCAAACGATAAGACCCGGTAGGACATGCAAAGCTTGGGCTCATCTCTGTCAATCGACGCAGCAATTCATCAAACTGAAGATCAGCCTTAAAAGGTCTCTTGTCGAGGCAAAAGGGAGTTGCTAACACTCCATGTAAAGGTATCGTGAAAATGAAGGTGACTTATGGTTTATTACCGCGCGCGCACGAAGTATGACGGGAAGGGAGGGGAGGGGGTACCCCAGTTTCTGGTCCCAGGTCCTTTCCCTGGGGGAAGGCAGGGGAGGGAATACTCCAGATTCTGGTCCCAGGTCCTTTCTTGAGGGAGGGGGTACCCCTGTCCTGCCTAAGGTTCTGTCTTCCCCCTACCATCCCTCCAGCCAGGACCAGGACTGTGTACCCCCACTCCCCCCAACCAGGATGAGGACAGGAGTACCCCTCCTCTCATCCAGCCAGGACCAGAGCAGGGGTACCCCCTTTCCCCTCTCCTTTGGAAATTTAGATAAGAAAATCGCTGTAATTTATGTGAAAAAGTCTTTCAATTTTGTGAACAATAACGTAATGTTTTATGTCTTGTTCTTCTGTTCACCAACACAAACATCTATTCCTTTTCCTTTCATATTTGTGTTTTCAACAACCGTTTAAATTTTTTGTCCTAACTTACAACACTAAATAAATGGACTCGGTGTCTGCCCCCAGCACTTTTGAGAAAGATGTGAAAGCATAAATCTAATTGGAATTCAGGAGGCTCAGAGCCTGGTGCTGTTTGTTGACAGAAGGTGATCTATAGCCTCTGTTTATTCTCTGCATTTCCTTCTGGTTCCTTCTCAAAAGGGATGACACTATCATGGATGACATGTGTCTCACGTTATATGCGCACTGTCATCTACTACGACGTATAATGTTTACAATACAGTTTTTCACAAACATTGCCAACTTCGTTTTAGGCCTACCATTAAAAATCAACCAGTCCAATTTCGAATATATCCTGGAAATATTATCTTCATATACCCCTTGTTTTTTTAATTTCACATTGACTAAAATTAGTTGTTCTGGGTAAAGAAGAAAACTACAAATATATGGGAATACAAAGTTGGCAATAATGCCAACATTGCCAACTTTGTGTGTTTGGGTATACCTGGGTACGGTTCTACGAAAATGTGTCAAATCTTGTTTCCCATCACAATGTATTCATAAGGTTTTCATTTTGAAAGGCTTGAACATGATGAAAGTATAGAAAAAAGCTTGAATATCCGTGCAACAAAAAGTTTTCCAATACTTATTTCATTACCAAAATTCAAACTTTTGTTATCTTCATTACTCCACCTAGAATGAAATCTTTGAATTATGTATTGAATTTAAATGCTCACAAGACATTTAAAACCTGCATACCCACAGATTGCATTATTCATTGTAAATAATATCAAATGAATTTTTCTTGCTTCTTTGTATGTATTGGCCTTTCAGAGCCAACACTTGAATGTGAAACAATCTGTCTCAGGGCTGTTATTATTCCTTGTTCATATGGAGTTTCAAATCCAACAGCTAAGAGACATTCACATTCAAGGTGAATTGGAAACTCCATACAAACAAGGAGCAATAACAGCTTTGACACAGATTGTTTCATATTCAAGTGTTGGCCATGAAAGGCCAATACACACTAAAGAAATGAATATTATGAAATCTCTCTTCAATAAGCAATATCTAAAAACTCTTTTCATAACACTTTCAATACTAATTGTTATGAAGACAGTGTGATGGTATGAATTAATGTCTTTTGTGAAATGTTATGACCAGCAAGAAACTTAATGAAGAGGAAAAAGTTTCAGTTAGGTTCAGGTATTAATGTGTAAAAAAATTTATGTGGGAAAATCATTTGAGGAAGAAATTAGATTTTTTATCTTGGAGGAAAGTATTTGAAATGGTTGCTACAGACATGTTGAAATTGCAGAGAAATTTTTTGAAAACATATTTCTTTTTATATATACTTCAGATGGTTATTTTTTAATTGATAACAACAGGTATGGATGGAGATGATATTGTATGCTTGTTGTTGAAAGAATTGAAATGATTATTACAGTAAAAAAAGTTCATTGAATCAGCATGATGAAAAGTTTTGGAACTTTTTCCACAACAAATGGCTATGAAAATCAGTAGAATGTAAAGATTTATATTCAATTTTTCACAGAAAGAGATGGTTCAAATACTTATTCATGCCTTCAATTCATAGACAGGGATGTTATATTTGAAATGTGTAATGAATTTCTATATTTCAAAACTTAAACTTGAATATTTTTATATTTTTCTTCAGTGTGACAATAATTTACACATTTTCGTAGATCTTTTCCTTGGTATTTTGCTTAATATTTCGAATTTCATTCATATTTTCCTCTTAGGTTGTAGGTTTTGAATTTGATTGTAAAATTGCATTTAAAAATTATTTTCAAAAGCCGGAGTCGTAAGGATAGAGAGTGTGAAATATAATAATAATAAAATAGAACGCTGTACCTCAATGAGACCTATTATGTCCAACCAACAACCTCAATAGTAATACAGACCCTCACATATAGTCTTGGGTGTTAGAGCAAATGCAGACAATTTGTGAAATAAAATCTTACATTTCACTACTGTTTTTAGTTGTTGTTTGTCACATTTTCCGATTTTTGTGATAATTTCTACACAAACAATTTTTGAACTGTTCTTCAAACCAGATACAGTTTAGTTATCTCTGTCCCAAAAAGAAACACTGCAAGAGAAGTGTTCTGCTTTTTCGAACTAAGTGTTGGCTTCTTTCTCTGAACCAAGGAGGAAAGAGGTGACCATTTTGTATTCATTTTAAGGTAATTGATGAAGCGCTTCGATCGCTGTCCGGAGATAGCATGATAGTGTAAGACAGTACGACTTGCAGTGGACAGTTTCCAGACGACTGAGACTTATCGTTCTGACAGATGAAAATGGATCTGAGAGAGTAAAGAGCAAAAGAAAATGAGTCTCATGAATGAGGACGGAGACAAAATGTGCAATGCAGTGTGAACAGCTTAAAAGACAGCTTAGTTTTTAAAGTCAAAGTTTAAGAAATATTTTTGTACCATCAATTTCTTAGAATACGCAAAAGCTTGTGTGTGTCTGTGTACATGTGTGTGTGTGATGTGTGTGTCCGTGTGTGTGTGTATGTGTGTGCATGTGTGTGTGTGATGTGTGTGTGTGTGTCTGTGTGTGTGTGTGTGTGTGTGTATGTGTGTGTGTATGTGTGTGCATGTGTGTGTGTGTTGTGTGCGTGTGTGCATGTGTGGGTGTGCATGTGTGGGTGTGCATGTGTGTGTGTGTTGTGTGTGTGTGCATGTGTGTGTCTGCGTGAGTGTCTGTGTCTGTGAGTGTGAGTATGTATGTGCGTGTGTGTGTGTGTGTGAAATGAATATTATATTGTCTACTATTGGTACAAATAGAAGGATAACATTAGTTCTTTGCAACTTCTTCACGTTACAATTACCCTTTAATAATTAAGATGACAGCTCACAGAGTAAAAAGTGGCCATTCAATGAAAATACTTGCCTGTCGTGAATTAATTATGAATTCCATTGCAAGGGAAACTTCTGGGGAGGAAGAAGGTTGAACGTTTTAATTCCGATTACAAGATGATGACAGTTGTTTCCGTCTCCTTCTGCTCATGTTCTTGTATTCCCCAGAGGCTCTGTCAAAATATCAGACATAAGTGTTCTGATGTGCCCAACACACCTTGTGATCCCTTTCATTAATTATTTAGGCAAATGTCTAATGTTAACATGTTTCCTTAACAGTTATTTTATCTTATCTGGAATTTTCTTTTTAGCAGAGCTATTGTAAACAGCTGGGCTATTTAAATGGAAATATTTTTTGGTGAAATCTCTAAGATTCTCACAAGATTTGGGAATTTA
>JBCAUG010389699.1:0-16421 GCA_038406175.1 Haplosyllis leylae
TCATCTACAAGGAGTGCTAAACACACATCGCATTAACACATATTTGCCTATGTAACGAGGATGTCTATTGGATAATCTATGTTAACTCCCACATATATAAACAGATTTCATTGTAACGAAAAGCAGCAGTCAATAAAGATTCATAGCGCAAGTCTCGCCTCATCGTCGTGTGTCTGTACATCACACTTTTAGTTTCAAAGTTTCGCAGTAACAAGTTACTTCAATAGCAGACAAAGGCATCACTTCGAAAATACGAAAATACTTTACATCAAGTGACATTTGCGTTTTTGTTAATGATTTTAATTCGGTGAAAAGGTCACGACATTTAGTAATTAATTGTCTGTGGAGACTTAAATAATCTTCTTTCCGCTGTCTTCTATCAGAATGAGAGATTCTTTCTGAATGGTTCAGACTATTTGAAACATTTTTTAAAATTTAAGGGATAGCCTTAGAAATCTTCCAATGCAAAACATTTCTGGAAACTGAGGATTTAAAAATCCTACAAATGGGATATTCCAACATTTTTGGATGTACCACACAATTTGCAGTAAAACAAAAACTGGCCAAAAAGTCCATTCATGCTGTACACACTCAACAACAATCGAGTTTTTCACGATACGATCAAATTTCACATTTTAAGACAGAATTTTACATCAGACATGCTGATTTTTCAATCAGTGAAATGGTGCATGAAACAAACTTCAGTTTAAGGTCTGCCAAGTAGCAATGCTTATCTGGCATATTTAGATGAGCATTCAACCTTAGATCTAGTGATGGTCAGTGTTATGAGTTCAATTCCCAGTGGAGGCAACTTTTGCTGAAATTTTTTAACCTTTTGATGTAAATTCAGGCAAAAAATGATAATGTAATCTTATGGTGAAAAACTCGAAACACTTGACAATCATAATTAGCCACTTGTTTTATTGACATATTCATGGCACAACTCATTTCTAATGAGATTTCCCAGCCAAATAATTGATCAACTATGTTTCACAATGGAACATAGGAAAGACTATTTGTGCACAGCACACATCATGCATACGCTATGAGACTATGCACATTGTTTGGAATCGACGACCTATATTTGGTATTGAATTAGCTAACCTAATTAGATAGTTAAGTGTTTTCTATTTCTGTAAAGAAGTAAAAGCAGCAAAACCGCATGACGCAAGGTAATAAGAGACGCATTAGTGTGGGACAGTGGTCAAGGTCTCAACACGTGATAATTTCTTGGTCAAGTCTCGCATGTGTGTGTTTTGTGTAGTGACATGAAATCCAATGTAACCTTTACACTTTTTATCACGCTTACCTTTTTATGAATGTACTTTTAAAAGTTATTCATGGGATAAAAGTTGAAAATCGTGATTATTATTGGTTTTGTGGGAGTAGAAGACCTGAGTGAACGTTGGGTGGATGAACAGAAAAACAGACTTAATGTTTGCTTTTCTAATGAAGGTTCTCTTACTATGAATCAAACAGAATCATTCAAATTTATCAATCACTGAAGTTGTCTGCGTAGAATCAGTGGCTCATTGATTGTGCACAGTGGCGGGTTCGTGCCGAAGTAGTGGAGTCACAGCTTCTTTGATGATCCAACAAGTCTATTGAAATGAACCAAAATGAGCTGAGATTTAAACATGACCCTCATTGGCAATGGCCATATCAGGCTTCAGTTTAGACCACACTGGTACTGATATACCAAGCCCGATGCGGACATAGACATCTCTGTTGTAAAGGACTGTTGTAAAGGACTGTTTACATGTAGCGTTTTTTAACCCGTTTTCATTATATTTTTAACGCTGCGTTTTTCGTTTGGTATTGTATAGAGAATGCAACCCATTCTCTGTATTTTTTACACGGTCACCATTGCCACAATGATAATTGATAAATGCTGCGTTATTAATAACGGCTTGAAAAACGCTACGTGTAAAGACTCCGTGTATCCACATTCCGAATTTCGTCGTTTATTGGATCGTAGTTGATAATCTCGGGACATAGTTTCTGATTTACAATTACAAGGCTTTACTGATTTGAGATCAATGTCTGAGAATATGTTCATCTTCACGTGATCAGAGGTAGATCTGTCCAAAGTACTACAAGACATCTGTTCTGTCATTGCTTGTTCAAAGCTATTGCCACTTCATTCTGGAATGAAGCTAGATTCACTACATAACAACCCACATGCTTAGCGCTATTATATTTGCTGCTCTAACTTCATCTACATTCCTTTCTAAAGACCATTAAAAGTAAAGATAGGTTGTGGACATTCCAAAATTGTTCCAAAATAGAATGACAGAAATGGGTATTTTTGATTCTCATGGGATGAAATAAAACTCAATGTGAAGTAAACAGAGTTGTTTGCATTTCACTGTGAATTCTTGGCATTTAAAGAAGAACCATTCTCTGTTGAACAACTTTCAACCATACATATATAGCACTGGATTTCTGTGCTATTTTATTTACCGGTGACTTTCATCTTTTGTCCTTTGCTTCACAAGACGCAAGAAGCCTGCTGCTAATTGGAATACATCCCATAATTTACTATGCTATTGTCAGTGTTCATCTGTAGGAGTAAAGGAATCAAGCAGTAGGACTTCCCGAAGTGTTCAGGAACCACTTAGTGAGTTGAGCTATTTACACATGTCTCTGATGTGCAGGTGTGGGTGGATATGAATAAATATAACAAACATCTTCCACCCTACTGGGAACATATTCCGTTTATGTACCTCCTGCTGTTTGTTCCTTCCTTAATCATCTTGTTTTGCTCTGCTCAACGATGGTTCAAGGACCTATGAAAGGTTTGTTCGTCTTGGCTGCCCTTCTGTCCTTGATAGTGTTGATCTTCTGAAAGAGAAATGAAGAACCATTTAAAATAGAGTAGTTTCTGTTTCGTTTGCCCCCGGGGAAAGAACAGTACTTGATTTTCCTTCCTGAAACTACTTTTGGAAATGCTGTGCCATTCATGTCTTTTTATTGATGGATATAATTAACTGGTGAAGTAATTTCATTACTACATACATGGACTCATTACAAGACACGGGAGTTTGATTTCCTTCAAAAAGACATGTCCTTGTCTCATCCTCGACGATATGTTAATTTTGACTAAAGGAAAGGGAAATTCCTTTCATTTCATTCCAGCAACTATCAAGATCCAAAAGATGGATGTTTTCAAGTTATCCGGACCCTTATCAAATCTTATCAAATTGCACTACTTCGGGGTGTCATCAAAGCCTGGAGAGATTATTCATTCCAATAATTACTTTTACATGGACCACCAAAACACCAAAGTCTGAGATGAATTGAGAATTTACACATGTTATGGGTCAAGATCTTCCTTACTGTGGGGTCAGTGTATGAGTTTTCTGGTGCTTTCTGGCTTTTCTTCTTTGCATTTTGAGGGGTGATTTAAGGAATGAACTTTATCATTGTAAGCTTTTCATGTCTACCTATCTTCATGCAAAATAAATTATATTCCTCATATATTTTGGCAGAAGATAATCCATACATGGAAGGTCATGAAAGTTCCTATCTGAAAAAATGCTTTTGTCAGGAGCCTTGTGAGAGAATTCCAACATTGGCGCCATGAAATCCTCTCAAGTCATCCAAAATAACATTCACATTCACTTAGTAATTTTTGGTGCCTGACCCAGGGAAATGACCTGAAAATTTTTCTTGTGATGAAACTGACCTGACCTTGGATTCACGAGAAGTCTCTACACACCAACACAAAAGTTATATTTAGATCTCTGTGGCTTCTTTTCTCTTCTTTTTATTTGTTGGTTGCCAACGGATATGAAATGCTTGTGTCAAGGCAACTGACATTTGAACGAAATTAACAAAAAACGAAGGCATGTTGAAATACAATTTGCTATTATTACTACGCAGGAAAGATATTCAGAGGCTTTTTTGTATTTATTACATGACCAGGAGGTGAAAGCCTATCATTTTCTCGAAAAGATGACCTCTGTGTCATTTAACTAATTTAAAACACGTCCCCAAGAAGACAACAGCTGGAATTATCAGTAGTTAAGCTTGTAACGCCCGTTCGGAACCATAGATGGAACAGAAATAGAACTTCCGGTACAAAGCCAGATTTGAGCCAAGTTACCGCTACTTCATCAGGAAGAGTGTTGCTATTCGGAGCCAATGACTTCCAATGAGTAGGAGAGCACAAATTCTCAGTTACATATCCTTGCTTTGATCAAAAGAGGTTATCCATATCATTTCTTTTGAGCAAATCAGTGAAAGGTCGACATCAAAATCTTTTCTTGGACCCAGAGTGAAATCAATAAGAATAAACGTGATTGACACGTTTTGGGGGCAACGACCAGAGAATTATATCACATACTTAATTAAAAAAACAGGCTGGTAGTTGAAAAAACTCTAATCATTGAATAATTCTACACTAAATCCACTCGGTTGCTCACAACTTGTTTCTTTACACTCTGGACTCTCTTACTTAAGGAAATTGATGACTGGTACAATTGGAATGTACACTCCAACTTATGGCAATTTCCCTTCAGGCTCTTTCTCTCCTGTACTTGGAACCTGGAATGACAGGAATTCCTACAAATCACAAAGAAGGTACCATTTAACTTGATTTCTGGTCCAACTAAATATAACTTAGGATCGTGGCTGGAATAAAACTCTTCTAATGGACGGACGACCTGGGTTCAGTGTCCCCTGTCAGATACTTTCTCTTTCGATTTAAGCAAGAGGTAAACCTAAACTGGGTTAAATGGCATAGCAGCTTTCGGGAATTTGAGATTTGGATCTCTCATGCGCCTTTGTATTAGCTCACTAAATTCAAAATTGTTGTTAAAACTGCGCATATCATTGTAATATCATCGAATTTTATAAAACTTATCTCCTCAGATGTGCAAAGTAATACTGTGGTTATCATTATGTTATGCAATCACTCTATTTTGTCAAAATGAAGTAGTTTTTGTCTTGTTGGTGGCTCGTTAGAGTCACCTTAGTGGTTAAATCGAGGGTCTCGTAACATTCTGTCCCAAGCCTTTGGCATTTTTGTGATAATTAGACCTACTTTAACCTGCAGTCATTGGTTGGAGGGGTTCGCGCGCAATGGCGGAAAGCTGAAGAAGCCGAAGCAAATCTGTCTTTATGTTTCAATTAATTTCTCGTTTCAATGAAGGTTTTTTAAGTCTACTTTGTGCAGAAAGGAACAGGAATGGAGGGAGCATCGAATGGTGTAATTTTTAACCGGTGGGTCAACGTCATTCTTTCATAATTTCCCCAAACATGATGGGCGATTTCAGTGTCTCTCGGCAGCCATCTTCAAAAACTTTTCGAATTTAACTTTGTGTGTATAATGGATCAGTCTAATGCGGAATCCGGTGGATTTAAACAACCAAATAATTTAGCAGCGGTTCAGAAGAATCCCAATCAAGCTATCATTACACAACCCCAGCCACAGCGTGTTCCTACAAAAAGGGATCGTTCAGTTGCACCCAGTCAATCCACCATACCAATCTCACCAGCACAGAAAAAGCCCTGCTTACCATTTCAACCACCAATGTCTGCAGTAACATCATCATTTCCTGCAAACCCTACTGCAGTCGCTGCTTCTGCTGCCTCGTTGGTTAACTCTTCTCCTACAGTGTACACGGCCATGATTAAATCAGGAAATAGTTGCATCCCCGTGCAAGTGGTTTCTACAAACTTTGATCCCAGTTCAATTACCCCTCTTACAACCCCTCAACCCCTCATGCCACAACCCCCTGCAGAACCGGTGACTGTGCCTACAACTCAAGAAAATATGACAGTGGGTCAGTTCTTAGAACAATTTCAGCGAAACATATTGGCCGGAGTAGATTTTCTAAAACAGAAAATCACAGACCCTAAAACTGGTTTGGAACATAAGGTTATCAAACTAGAGGAATTGGTTCTCTCTAATGACTCTCCAAACTGGTCTCCAGGATTGGATGGACACTTTGGAAAATACAGTTACAGGTAGCAAAGGCCTTACCTCTCGAGTGGATCAGCTTGAATTGAAGCATGCCCTCTTTACTGCATCAGCTCCAGCACAGGCAGGTACTGCAGTCGATTTAGCTGCTAATAACATTATGGTTAAAATGAATGACATAGAATCCCGTGTTATGGACAATGAATTTCAAACAGGTGTGCTGCTACACTGGGCTGATACCATGTACAAGGACCATCAATCCTTACAGAAACAAGTTAACTTTAATACTGCTAAATACCATTCTAATGAAGTAGTTGTAGGCAGAGTTGAGGAATCCAAAAATCAAGACGCCAAACAGGCGGTCATGCAGTTCTTCAGACAACATCTGGAGGTTGTGGTCATGGATAACGATGTGATTTATGCACAGCAGATCGGAAAGCGTAAGTCCTTTGACATTGAAGATGTGTTACCTTCGGGTGAAATATCTACCAGGAAAATCACTTGTCCTCGTCACATGTTAGTTAGGTGTACCCCACAATTTAAAGCAGCTATCATGAAAAAGAAAAGGGCGTTCAACGGCAAACGTGATCCTAAAGGTGGTTATAAGTATTTTATAGCACATCGACATCCCGCAGCCTTCCAAGCAGCCAATGACAAACACAGTGATCAGCTGTCTACTACTTACAAAGCCAACGAGAAAAAGCATCCAGATCAGCGTACTCCCATCAGAATGGTAGGTGATGTGCTGTATGTCAATAATAAACCAGTCCGAGGACTTCTTCAACCTCCCTCCCCTCTACAAGTCATCAATGCAAAGAAAGAATTTGGTAAGGAGTTTGATTCTTTTGACTTATTGGCCACAAAAACTTTATTCAAGGATGGCAGTGAATTTCAAGGCTTTATGGTTCCAGCTTCTAAAATGTTGGGGGTTTTCATTGCTTACTGCAAAGTAAGGCTTACAGCACCAGAAGCTCGGCACATTACGTGTGCCTACAAAGTGGCAGACATGTTCGACACCATAGATGACGGCGAGCACCACGGAGGTATTCAAGCGGGTAAAATACTCACTAATGCAAATGTGGCAAATGTGGCAAAGTTTGTCACACGCAAAGCTGGTCCCAACCAATTGGGCCAGAAACGTTTTGACATTACTCGCACCATTTCTCACGAGTTATTACAGATATGGGAAAACACTACCCGGCGAGCTCCTATTGATGCAAGATGGCAAGGAGAGATGACTACTGAACCCACACCGACGGAGGACACGGCCCAAAACCGACTACGACGATACTTGGCTCCTCTGGGGAGAGCTCCCTCTCCTACTCCTCCACTAGACAACGATGAAGAAGTAGCCATGGACACTTGAGTTTGAATTTTTTTTACGTAAGTTCATGAGCTAAAACTTTGCAAACCTTCTTGGTTTGCACTTGATGAACACTATTACATTCACTGATAATATTTCTGTTTAATACTTGAAATATGTTACCTACACGGTATCGTTGCTTTAAATTACGGCAATGCAATTTTGCAATTTTGCCCTTGGATGTACATTGTTACATGACTATTATTGTCAATTTTGTCCACATGTATGTGTTATTTACCCTGTTTGCTTTCTCATGTAACTTTGTAATTTGCAGGCTGCATACTATACAGCCCTTTTCTTAATAATGTTATTGTACTATTTTATAACTTTCAGCACTTGTCAATGTATTAATGTTTGTAAGCCGTATATATTTGTTCAACATTCTGAATTTTCCTGTTCTCCATTACTACAGTTTAAACTCGTTATTGCTTAAACTTGATAGTTTATTCAATTGTTGTACATAAAACAGATTGCGTTCGAACACACTCAATGGTTACTAACGACATGTTCCATGTAATCAATGTTTTTCTTTTTTCTTTAAGCCTTGTTTATCATATTATACATGTATTGTATTTATTAAGGTTTGGTTCACTTAATTTCAAGCCAGGGTTTAATAGTAACTTTCCAACGTAAAAAGGTGTTACGCCTGCTTAGCTGTAATATACGTGGTTTGCGCGGTTATCAGAAGAGACATAAAATTGTAGATCACTATTTGTTTCCTCCCAATGTGGAGGAAAGGCCAGATGTATTTGCTTTTCAAGAAACCTATTCTACCCCGGATATTGAGAGACGTTGGTCTACTCAAATCCCGGGTAAACTCCTATTTTCTCATGGTACAGGGCGTAGTAAAGGCATATTACTTGGGTTTTCTCCATTGTTAGATTGTCAAATTAATTCCTCGGAGGTAGACCCTGAAGGTAGATATATTGTAGCTCATGTCACAATTGATAGCCAGCCACTTACTGTTGCTTCTGTATATGTAAACCCTAGTGAGGCACACCTTGAAAATGCTGCTAAAGTATACATGGAGACTTTAACTGATGTCATGACACACATTGTAGCCGGTGGCAACAGTAGGGTAATTATTTGTGGTGATTTTAATACTCCATTAAATCCTAAGTTAGATGTGTCTTTACCCACTACTTCGAAGATGGCCCCTAAACTATTTTCCTTCATTGATACTCATGATTTGACAGATGTGTGGAGGGCAATTCACCCAGACTCAAGGCGATATACTTATTATTCTGCAGGTAGGCCCACTCCTATTGATTATGCATTTGCTTCCCCAGCCTTTTTAACCCATGTTGTGAATAGTAAAATAGGAATTGCATACGCGACTGATCATTCCCCTGTTTATGTGGATTTTAGCTTGTCAGTTAATGACAGAGGTAGAGGATATTTCCGTATCCCTAATTACATTTTGACTCAGCCTGATTACAAAAAGAGAATAGAAAACCTGACTGACCATACGTTAATTAATGAAGAACAGTTAGCTCTGGACACCTTATGGGATTTCTTGAAAATGAAATGCAAAGGGGAATCGCTTCAATATCTAACCGAAGCGAACCACCAAAGGAAAACTTGGGCAGCAGACCTCGACAAGGATATTCAGTTGGTTTCTGAAAAGAGAAATGCTCCCGGGCTTCCCCCCCTATAGTTAGAAATTATACAGACCAAATTAAGCTGCTTCAAATTGAACGTGATAATTTAATCAGTGGTAAAGATTCAGCCAAAGCTCGATACTTTGCTGCTAGGAAATATTATGAAAGTAATAGATCGACTAAGTACTATTATAGACTTCCTGGTAGTAAATATGATGCCATCAAACAATTGAAAAATGCGGAAGGTACTCTTATCAGTTCAGACTCTGCAATTTTGGATCGATGTCACCAGTTTTACAATGCATTGTATAATAAGGTACCCCATCCAATGCCCTCAGACGAAGATCTACAATGGCATTTTTTACAACATTTAGGACCAGGCATGACGGCAGACGACTTCGCTCTTTTAGATGCACCTTTAACTGAACAGGAACTTAGTAATGCACTTAAGTTAATGAATAAGGATGCAGCTCCAGGTTGTGATGGTCTTGGTGTTCAGTTTTATATGGTATTTTTTCATAAGCTGGGTGGCTTACTCCTCAGGGTTCTTAACTATTGTTATGAACAAAAACGGTTAACCGGTTCCCAACGCAGAGGGGTCATACGTTTAATACCAAAGAAGGATAAAGACTTGACAGATGTAGCTCAGTGGTGCCCCATCACTTTACTTAATGTGGATTTAAAATTGTTATCCAAGGCCTTATCACTACGGTTAGGTACAGTTTTACCTAAATTGGTACACAAGGATCAAAGGGGCTTTGTTAAAGGTCGATACATAGGTGACAACGTTATGGATTTGTACTCTTTAATTGCACAGGCTGAGAATGATCAGGAGGAAGGTATCTTGATGTTATTGGACATAGAGAAGGCTTTTGATTCCGTGTCTTTAGATTTTCTATATGAGGTCTTAGCAAATTCCAACATTCCGGACACGTTCATACAATGGGTGAAATTACTTTCAGAAGAAGCTACAAATTATCAATAACGGTCACCTTTCAAAACACATATACCCCACCAACGGTTTAGCTCAGGGAGATGGCCTTTCACCCCTCCTCTTTGTGTTAACTATAGAGGCGTTAGCTGCCTCTATTAGGTCTAATGAAGCAATAGAAGGATTCAAGGTTAATAATATCCACAAAAAGCTTTCTTTGCTGGCTGACGATTTAATTTTAGCTCTTAAGGCTAAACAGACATCTTTCAATGCCGTATTAAATACCTTAATAAGATTTGCCCAAGTTTCTAACTTACATGTAAATATTAACAAAACAGCGGTTTTTGCAATAGGGGATCAACAGGATGCCCCCCACATTGTCGATATTGGTCCATTTAAATGGAACGAGGACCAATCCTTCACTTATTTAGGGATTGAGGTACCGGTAACCAACCGGAAACTATCTCGACCTCTTATACAGAAACCGGTCTTAGGTATTTTGGCACATATCACTACTGTTCTACGTCCGAGGAATACTTTAAATGACCATATGCCTGGTAGGGTTCTCAATGTTAAAGCGTTCATTGCTAGCAAGCTAAATTATTACTTTGCCCTAGCCCCAGCTCCTACTCGCTCGTTTTTGCAGCAAATTCAATCTGCTTTAAACAATTACATCTGGTCTTACCGCAATCACTATGTTAATGCACAACTACTCTACCGTCCTTATGATGCTGGAGGTATTAGTATGTATAATGTGGTTGAACATAATCAAAGTTTGAAACTCAAGATGTTGAATAATTTAATTTGTTCTGAGGATGAATATTGGAGTGCTTATATCAAGTCACTGTTTCACTTGCCTCTTGATGTTTTATTCAAATGTAATTTTGCTAAACGTGACTTGAAAAAATGTTGTATTCCTCAACAACTACCACGTTATTGGAGACAAACTATTGAGGAATGGATTTTATGTAATTATAAACCTGCCAGCGTAGTGTCTATTAATGATGTATTTCTATGTAACTCTGCTATCTATGGTAAAACACCATTTCAACTACAATTCGCCTTGCACTATTGATCCCAAGGTCTCATCACTATTAAGGATTTTATGGATTATCACAGGGATCCCGACGTGCCTTATTTATTAGACGTTAGTAAGGATATTCTGGCCACTTGGCCAGCTTTACGAGTTTTGCAACACCCCCCCAATACCTTTTGTGACATTACTATTCCAATTTCTACTAAAGCATTACGTAGATGTAATCAAGCAAGAAACACATATCAGCCAATTCGCATTTGGTCTCAATGGCAAATAGATCTTAACGTTCAAGCCATTTTTATGCATTGGCCGGAGATTTGCAAAATTCGTTCACAGTTTGTTTCAGCTCATACTCAGGAATTTTATTGGCGTTTTATAAACCGTGCAGTAGCTGTAAACAAGCTTTTATTCAAATGGGGTATTCGCTCATCTCCTGTATGTACCTTTTGTAATTTAGATGAGCAAACGTTTTTCCATTTATACTGGGCTTGCCCATTGGTGCAAGACCTTTGGAAACAATTGATTGAATGGTGTAAAAAATATGTCTCTTCTTCTTCTAAGACTGTATATAGTTGTGAAAATTGTTTGTTATTTGGCTTTCCGAACAAGGCACTTAACAATGTGTTCATTACATTTAAGTATTATATTCATATTCAGCGCCATTTCAATGCAAAACTTAACTTTCTGGAGTTGCTTTCACGAATTTATTCAGCTAGATCAAGAGATTATAACGCTTTTCATATGTTACCATATTTATCCAAGAAGAGATATTACGCCCTTTGGGGCAAAATTCCAGCTTGTGCATTTCCTGAACATTAGTGGTATTTTTATTATAGCAGGCAGTTCCACATCGTAGCACTTACATTGTATTTCTTTAGCATTGTTACCACCCTGGCAGGGTTAATCCCTATATTCTCTTCCTTTCCCTTGGTTCTCATTTTACCGTGACAATTGTTCATGATTTTACATGTTATTCCTTTAAATGCGTTCATTGTAATTTTACAAGTTCAATAAAAGCAGCTGCCTGGCTGCAGTAAAACTGCAGTCATTGGTTGGAATTTGTTTACACCGTATGCACAGAACACATGACGTGATTTTGCACGTGCCACCAATTGGGTCAATGACGCAACGTCATCTTTACATAAATTAGACGAAATGGACAAAATTACGAGTAGATCTATTTGAAGACATTACGGGTTATGGAATCACACTTTGGAGCGCTGCCTGTGTTTGTGAGTCTAGTTCGTGGTCGTCTAGTGGACAGATGCTAATTATCAAGTATTTGAGTTCTTCCTGTTTTGAATTTAGATATAATTTTATGGTAAAAGCTTTGAAATAAATAAAAGACTTCTGTACAACAAAACACACATTACAATGGTCAGTTCATATCATCTACTTAATCAGCCAAGTCTGTAATTACTGTCAATGGAAGCAAAAGGATTTTTTTTTGATAATTCACATTGCATTGCACTGTACACTCTGTCATTTTATTTGCTGATGATGGAAGTTTTTTCTAGTATTGTGGAAACCAACTGAAGCATTGCAAATACCATCTAAGGATCTATTCACGCCGAGAAAAGCGGGAGAAAAAGCGAAAGATCAAAGAACAATCACAAAAGATCAAAGAAAAATTTGCTTTCTCTTTCGCTTTTTCCTGGTGGGAACGGACCTTAACTTACAAAGCAGAGAGTTTTTGGGTTCGACTTCTCTACGTAATTTCTTTATCACAACCTTATCAAAAGTAATTCAAAAGTTAATATGACTTTGCTGAATGTAATTCTTTTTCTTGGAAGTTAGTGTCAATGGCACAACACTTCAAGGCTACTGCCTTAAGAATTCCTCTGTGATTGAAGAACTAAGGTATCAAGACAGACGCAAATCCCTTCAAAGACAATGACAGTCGGGAACAAAGAATTAGTCATTTCTTTTGCAAGTCGTATTTCCAGAAAACCTCAAATGAGTTAATGAAGACAGAAGGCAACAGGCAAACAAAAACGAATGCAAGTGTTGTGAAGTATATGAGAATTCTCTTAATATTTGGCAAAAAATTAGAATATGCAAACTGTGCAACCTCTTGTGTAAGACACACAAGCAATGCACAGATAATAGAGATAATTTACGCCAATTCCTGCACAGCATGTACACAAAATAAAGTCGTGTTTTCCTACTTTCTGTTGTATTTGTCCAATTAGATGAATTCAGCTGGAGCCAGTCAAACATGACTGAAGGCTACTGAAATCTTTTGTGTCTCTCCAACTCACAATTAGTTCTTTGGTGTAATAATTATGACTTCTGACTTATGATCAGCCAGTTGGGGCTTCAAACACAGAAAATGTTGTTTTTGAAAAAAAAATCTTGTCTAATTAGTCTAATTTTTAATTCAAAATAGGAAAAACTCAAAAGTAGAATATCCAGTCTGTGTGCACGGTGTGTAATGTACCCTGATAAACTATCAAGTAACATGAAACTAATTATTGCACATGCATCTCATGAACTTCATATGTGTATTGAACAAAATTTGTAATCTTCCTTTTCATAAGATGCCATGAAAAATAGCAGTTTGTACTTAACTGTACCTTTAACATTACACGTTAATAATCACGTTGCCGTCTATCCTTTCACAATGATGAAACCCATTGTAATTTAATTGAATGTACTCAAGTTTTAAATTATATCACATTTCAGACTCCTCAATAGTGATTTAAACGGCTTATTAGAATCTATGTTTCAGCTTCGCATTTTCTTTGCATATCAATTTGATTATTCTCCTTCCAATTTGGGGAAAATATTTACTCTCTTAGATCTATAAACTGAAGTTAAACAAATCGTTTCTACCGTAAAGAACTGTGTCAAGGAGTTGGAATGAAATTTAAGTTAGATTGAAGATTTTCTTTAAATTAAGAAATATTTAGTAAAACCGATATGTAATTACAATGAGCATGAATTGCCACAAGAAAACATCATTTTATTGAGGGGAGGTCATAAAGTCAGCATGTTTTGTCTACGGACAGTATTTCAATTTGAGTTCATTCTTTATCAATGCACTTTTCCTTTCAACAACAACGAAGTTTATCATGAGTCGGGGTGCAATGCTCCTTTTTCATTGCTTCTGGACACATTTTCACTCCAGGAATAAAACTGTTTATTCGGGAGAAAGACTCATGATAAACTGTCTGAAAAAGTGTTTATTCAGGGTGGAGGTGTGGCCAAATAAGATGGGGAGTGCCAATTGGCTAGATGGACCAGTGTTTCTTAGCAACATCATGGCCGCCACCGATACAGCATCATTGGCAGAGAAGACAAGCTCCTCACTCCAGTCTATGAAAAGGCAATTTCCAAGAAAACTACTTGATGGATTTTTTTCAATTTTTTTCACATGTGTTATGTCTATAGATGTACTCACAATAAAATTTTCAGACAGATTCATCAAGTAGTTTCTTCAGAAATTGCATCGAAAAATTCATCTAGATCTAGACCCATTTGACTAATGATAAACTCAATATCGTGATTTTTTTCAGGAATATACAGCTGGTATGTCTGGCCAATTGGCACTCTACAGATTTATTTGCTTCAGGTGAACCAGACAGACAGTTCATTCCCTGAAGGGCCCTTAGGTCCCTGTAAAAACTCACGATATTGTCTGTTTAACACGAACAAGACAATTTGTGCACAGACCATTCGATCTTTCGTAGGCACATTGTTTGGACTGTATACTTCTGACAGATCCTGTAGTCGGCTTTAAATTACCAAACCCATTTAGATAGTGAAACTGAAACAAGTTTGAAAGCACCATATAACAGAGTAATTATTAATGTACTGTTGTAAAGGTTATTCATTTGAATTCCAGTTGAAGTCATTTAGAAAAATTTGACCCAGTAAAAAACCTGGATGAAAGGTATGTGCACGAATAGATATCTATCCTATTTGTTTGGTTTATTCCAGAGGAGTGATTTCCTGCCAAAGGGCTTTCAACGTGAAGCAATTTCAATGAACCAACTGGAAGAATTCTTATTTGACAAGAACTGTTATAAATAGTTGTAAATGTACTAAATACATGACTGAAGTACTTTGAATGATTGTTGTGGAGGCGCTGGGCCATGAGTTCTCTGATGGTCACTTCGTATGTCATGTCAAAAATTCCAGGTCATTTGGATAGCTTCATATCCTTATTTCTAGTGGACGTGTTTGGTTTCAGATTTTATTATTATATTTCGTTTTTTTCTCACCATTTTAATGACTTCTAGAATAGTGTCTGACACTACCATTGTCATTGGGAAGCCTCTAAATTATCTGACACTGTAATTTTTTCAAAAGTATACATAGTTTATCAAAACTGAATATGATGCTTGACATTTTGGTAATAGATATATGGCTGATCAAAGAATATCACGAATGGTTATTGCGATCCAAATTGGAACTTTTTCCAATATTGGATTCAATCTGACATTACAGGGATTCAATTTCACCTTGCGTAAAATAATAATTTTTGTCGCCTCACGCTGGAAAGAAAATCATAAAAATTCAGCCAAAACCTTGCGCAAAACCAACGAAGTACAAGTTGGACAACACACTGGTTGAACTTCATGTTCTCTAAGAGACCTGTTTCTGCTTTAAAATTGCTCTACCTGATCCAAGAATGCAACTACAAAAGCTTAATTCTATCTACTCTAGTAAAGATGTACACGTGGCTAAATCATGCGAGCACCGTATGACACCAGCTAATGATATAGGTATCGAAATACGTCTCCTCCGACATAAACGGTTCTTCGTCGAGTCTTTTCCTAACAGAGTAGTGACCTTTGCCAAATCACGTGTAAGCTCCTCACGACACAAACTAATAAGGAAGAGATCAACAGATTGTTTGTGAGGCTTTAAGGTCAATGTATTACAATACGTCTTCTCCCAGTTAATAACTCCAGTTCAAACATGTGTTTGTGTCTGGTTATATTGTAGTTTTCCCTGAATGTAATGACAATTCAGTGAATTCAGTAAATCCAGAAAATCACTGAAGCATGAAATGGATCAATTTAAGGAACCCGTCCATTAAATGTGTGCCCTTTGTTATGTGGCAACGTCTTAATCTTTTGCACAAAAATTACCACTGATTCCAATGAATTCATTGAAAAACAATCTTTTATTTCACAGATTTATAAACACCACAGTTAATCTTGCCTTTAGTAAGTTTGTTTTTATAGGGGTGATTCCATTTTTATTGAATTGAACTTAAAACCCTTGTCTGTGACATCTATTGCTTTCATACCAGTGAAAGACTGATGAAAGTAATGTGAGGGACGAACAAATGCTTGTTATTGATGTCCCGCCTGCAGCTTTTAAAGACAACCTCTGTCACCCTGCAGGAACATCGCTAATTTCGGACTTGACTGACAATATTAATAACTTCTGACTTTTTGCTTCCCATGTAAGTTTATGGGTATTTCAGATTTTGAATGGTGGAGACTTTACTGGTGAAATTACAAATCTAATTCCTGCAATAATAATTGTATATTAGTGTTCTGATCCGAGTGACATCTCCATATTTCAAGTTTTCAATCTATAAATAGGTT
>JBCAUG010389810.1:0-16420 GCA_038406175.1 Haplosyllis leylae
GTATTACCTACATATACTTTAATTAAATCATGCAATCAAATGAAGCGCGACACAATGCTGATAAGCATTCTTGTTTTGTCTGAGGAACAGCTTGTCGCCCTGAGGTGTGTCGCTTCACCCTACTTTACTGATTTCACACCTGAATGCGTAACATCACGCAGGGCAACAATAATTGAATCTAGACAATTACAAATATCAATGTTCTATTTTAGTTACCAGAACGAAAACTTGGGACATTGAAATTTTCGACACAAAAGTAAAACGCATTTGGTTAATATACAATAGTAAAATCTTCGGCAAAAATGGAAAACAAAGAAGTGGTTAAGACAAAGCGAAGAAGGGCAAAATAAGCAATTCCGAATATTGCCAAAGAACAATGAGCGAATGTATTTGTGTAGTTTTAATAGGAGAATTACAGGATGTAGACACAGTGGCGTTGAAATTTTAGTTATTTTGAAACTCTCAGACTGATAACATCAGCCATGAAATTCTTCTCCATTTATGTTACTGGACTAATATTTGAAATATACATATTTGAAAAAAAAAGACTGTAACATCAAAGTAGAAATCAAAATGCAAACATTTGAAAGGTTTTACAGGGACTTCAGAACGATTATTTAAAGATATGCACAAAAATGCAAAAATGCGTGATTTTGTCTTTGTAACAAACCAAATCTAGTAGTGCATTTGTTTTAGAAGACAAAGCTCGGATTGACTGAGTGTTCGAGACGAGACGAAGTTAAGTCACTAAGGCTTAATAACTAATGCCCCGTAGGCATACATTTACCGGGGATGATTTTACACCTGAATGAATTTAATTATATAGCTCTGCGGTTATTAAATTTAGGAACCCACAATTAATAATCTGTCACCACAAATCTAGAAGTCCGAAAACTGATCGTATTGTCTGAAATCTACAAACGGAGGAAGTAATTTGGATGGAAACACACCTTCATTAAAGTTGTTTAGAAACTTGTCAATAAGGAACAAATATTGATCGATGTTACTGATTTGTGGAATTGTGACATATGCTTGCACAGGTTTATTAGATCTGACCTGGTATTGGTTTTGCAATCAGGACATTTGTGACATGAATTTCTTGTTCCTCCAGGAAAAAAAACACCCAGTTATTAGAAAAATTATTTTCCATGGAAACTGATAGGGATTGATTAGATCTTATCCACAGTAAGATATTGTTGAAAATCTGCATTGGCATATGGCTTATTTTTTTCTGTTCTATCCCCCAAAAGTTACTGGCCCAATAGGCAAGCTGAATGCCTCTAATGGGGGATTGCTTCCAACTGACTGGCTCCAAATAAGCTCTGATTGGCTTTAACTGAAGTTCTTTAACAGGTGCAGCTGGCCATGGACAAAAAACATGGATAAGACGTGTGCCTGATATCTAATGATGATTAGTGCGATCTAAATGGAGTTCAGCACCCTGAATGATGAACTTTAATGGCTTCCTAATTCCCAGAGAAATTGATGATTCAGTTTGCAGATTAATTTTGATGTTATGGAGATGATGCGGTTTCTGGTTCTCGCAGTTCATTGTTTGAATATCACTCATTTTAATAATTTCTGCATCTGTTTCTAACAAAATTGTGAACTGAACAAATCAGTCAACAATAAGTGCTAGTTACTACTTCCCCTTAGCTTTCGAAACTGTTCAGTTTCTGGAAGGCTTGTGTGTGGTACATTAGTCGAATTCATGCAGCCAGAATTAAAGCTAAGGCATATGTTATGATACCCTTTTACTTTCTGAGGGAATGCTGCCTGTTCCATGTAACACAGCATACACATAGGTATGTTAAAAAACAGGTAAAAGTAAGTGAAATGAAAACTGCAAAACCATAAAGAGAAAATCAGAGAGCTTTTTGGAGACCATTCAGGAAAAGACATGCCACACTGGAATTTTAGATTCAGTGCTACGAGTGCATCGCTTTCATTTAATTTATATCACTATGATTCCAGAGTTTTCAATTCACATCCTTTCGAATTATAATGGCAATCTGTAATCCAAATAACGTGAATGTCAAAATTAATTACGTCAGGCCCATTGTTTGCTTTCAAAGGTAAACCGTAAAAGGGCCAGCTCGAGTTAACAAAGGTAACCGTAAATGGGTGTTTGAACGTAATGAAACATGACAGCATCAAACCCTTTTATTACGGCCAATTTAAGTGTCATATTTTATCAGTGAAGTGCAACACAGCATAAAAATTCATACAGTTTGTAACAAATTTTGTGTAGTGCATAAATCACGATTTCATAATAGATAACTTTGTACAAGTGAAATCAGTCATGTATGGAATCAATTGAGTTAAGCTGTTTGTAACTTTTCTCTTCAAAATTGATGATTGATGGAAGTGGTAGTGTATGAACAAATCTTGGAGGCATTTCTGTTAAAGCAGTTTCACACAGATCTTTGAAAGCTACACATAAAGTGGTACAGAATATATTGTTATTTTTAACCAATTGTGGCAGTGCGAGTCTTCGTAACAAAAACACCCTGAATTTGAAAGAAAACAAAGATGCACAAGGAACAAGGAAGTCTCTTTTTCTTTATGGTTCTTTTGTTGGACACTGACTATGAAGTCAGAAAGGAACCCTGGAAATGAAGTGATTTCATGTTATTTTAACCTCATTAATTGTGACCCAATGTAAAATCAATCACCATCAGATCACATCAGCTCTGTATTTTCAGGAAGACAACTGATAGTTGTGCAGTGCTAGTAATAGAATAGGACTGTGTTGGTGACATGCACAAATGCATGACTAGGGAGTATTTTCTAACTGGTTTCCCTCTTCTATTATCATTTGATTTGTATGTGATTATGGGAGCCGGTGCCAAATTCGGCATTAGACTTCAGGTCTGCAGCCCACCTGTAACAAAGAACAAAACATATAAGGTAGCAGTAAACTGAATCATTGTAATTTTACAACAAAATAGGTTTTGATTGTTTGCTCTGGTGCTAAATATGTACGTGTGTTATCCAGGTTTGTCATCAACTATCACATTTTTTAGGATTTAAGTTTTGTGTTGCTTTTCAGTGTTTGTTATTTTGGATGATATCGCCTCTATGACACTCAGCAATTAACAGTTCTATGGCAATTTTTTTTTCAAAATGATACTCGTTTCACTAAGAGACAGACACATTAAATCTTCAAAGGACTATCTTTCAGTCAATTACAGATAAATTTGTTAAAGCTCAGTTGAATGAAACACAATTCCAATTTGTTGTCCGAGCAAATGGAGCACACTTGATTCCAGTGCGTATGGTGGCTTGAAGAGGGTGTTCCTGGAATATTGAATCAAGCAGCTAATCACCAGAAGAAGACATCAAATGACTCTATCTAGAGTCGTGGTGTAAAGAACCAAATAGACATGGAAAATGATTTTGCCTTTGTTTGGAATTCACTACTTTATTTCTTTCAACGCATGTTGGTCTAACAATATCTAGCAATGTATCGTGTCATGGTCCTTTATTCCTAAGGATGCTTGAGTTTTGGTAACAGTGGCAGATTTTATGAATTCCTATGAAAACATATTTGTGTAAAATCCATGACATAATGGAGCCAGTGCACTTTACATGTTATTTGGAAATGAAATCTCCGCCTGGCAAATAAGGTCAGGGTTTGGTGCACAGGCTCTCATATATCAAGTCTCTCAGGAAGACAAGGAGGAACATCAAAGGTACACACTGCAGAATTCTGCAGGGAAACCCTGTTAGACATTGCTTCTGATCTCCTCCAGAGAGCTGCATTTAGAAGCAATATGTTTCAGTCCTGTCCCTTTGATCACAGAAACATTGCCTTATTAGGCATTCCCAGACCTACTATTTAGACATTGATTTAACAAGACTTAATTTCAGTACATGTAAAACATGGTTGAGCATGTGGACAGGGAGATTGTTTTGGAAAATGTCCACTCAAAAACTTATTTCAAATCACAATAACGTGAAATGTATTTTTGCCTGAATCATCTGCGAATATATTTTGACTGGAGATTTGCTGGGTGAATGTACTTTGACTGGAGATATACTGGATGCAACGTCACATATTCAGAACGAAATTTCAAAAGGGACACGGAAGATATTGTTGAGGACCACCGCCTGTAAATGTTTCTCCAGTCAATCATATTCGCACTGCTAGTTAGTGTATGGTTTTGTGAAACTCTACTAAGAGGTAACCAGGCTACTTCCAGTAATTGTACGCCACAATATTCTGGAATGTTTCATAATTTTCAGGTAATTTTGTCTTCACTTGCAAGCATTGAAGACATTTTTAGATGGGAGAAGACAACAAGACATCTTTGTTTTTGGTAGATCGCACGGCTAGGTGCATCAGTTCACTTTGGCAATTTTTCTTGTTTCTCCAAGGAAAGCTGCGTAAAACCATGAGAAGAGCAGATGTGCAGAACAAATGGAATAATGACTTAGAGGTGACAAGAAACAGATTCCCTAACCCCTCAGTTCTAAATTATTGATTGTGCAGTAGTCATTGTTACATCTGACACACCCTTTCTCTTCCTCATGTGTTTAGGAAAATGTTATTCTGCCTTATTGTTTCCTATTTGGACCTGACCAATACTTTTCTTTTAAACTGATCACAGTTATTCTTTCCGATGTGGATGTACCGGAAGGGAGACTTGGAAGTGAAAAAAATGGATTGGAAAGTAGACAATAATCAACTTTTAATGATATTGAAATACAGTACAATTGTTGATATTGCACATGTGATTTTTGTTTGAATTGAGATCTATCACCATTTGATTGTTCTTCATTGTGGAGCTAATTTTAAAGACTTAGGGGAATGCAATAAACTGGTGCACCAAGTAAAGACAAGGGACTTGTTAGCGAAATAAAGTAATGCACATCCTCTCCAGGGTGTCGACAATAAAATCTCACCAATAAAATATTGATAGGTTTTGTTACTGAACTGCACAAAAGGGAGTTGAGTAATCTGTACTCAGCTGAAGAACAGACTTGTAGACAATGGAGAATCGTATTTATCATGAAATACGATAGGCCTTTGTCAGTTTTTCGCTGTTTTTGCACCCTAATTCTCATTAGAAGTAGTGACATTAATTTAAAAAATTGCTACCAAAACCTCCAGATATGCAGTACCAGCTGAAAGTCAAATTTCAGCCCAAACACTTCATTTGCCTCAGCGTTTAATGCGATCAGTTTTCTTCTTTTTTTTAAAGAGGGTCCAGTGCTAGTGATGACGATATTCTGGATGGAAAGCGGTCCTCTCGATCCACCCCACGACTACAGCGCCATCATAAGTCACGTGATAGGTCACGTGATTCGCAACGGAGCTATGGAAGTGCAGCTTCCAATGAAGCGTGTCGAGTGCACCGTATCCATAGTGATGGGCATCACAGCGGAGGCGCAGGAAACCATGTGACAGGGTACCCAAGTGATACACAACAGTATGCACTGAACAGGTACATTGCGTAGTATAAAAAATTAAATGTAACCCCAATTTAAAAGTATGAAAAAGGGTTGAACAACACCGTAAAAGCAATTTAGAATGAAAACAAATGAACGAGTTTCAAACAAGACTAACCAAGGTTGCTATACTTTTATCCTCCTTTGTTAAATTTATTGACTGTGGCTTACATCAAGTTTTTACCGCCCGCATTCCGAAGGATGGGAGAAGGTAATGTTTTCAGTTTGTTTGTCCACCAGGGGAGGGTACTCAAGTCTCTGGTCCCGGTACCCGGCTGACCAGGATAAGGGTGAACCCAGCCAGGATAGGAGTAACCCTATAGGATAGGTCTCCCCAAGGATATGGGTACCCCTTGGCCAGCACAGGGGCCCCCGAATAGGGCTACCCCCCTGTTCGGACAGGTTACACTGCTACGGTACGCCTCGTTAAGTTTCCCGCAAGAGGACTTTCTTGTTATTGTTTAAAGTGAGAAAAGTATACCAACAAACTTTTGATTATGGTTGTCAATTTTACCCATTTATGAAAATAAAAAGATATTGAAAAATGATTTCTATCTGAAAAATATTATATCATAGATAGTGCAGAACACATATCCGTTGTTGTTCACTGTTATTACATTGTATCATATTATATGTTGGTAATTTTACACTTCTCTTCTCTTCTCTCACAAAAGAAGTTGGGATTGTGAGCGAGTATTTGGGATGGACAGAGCATGGGAACATGAACGGGTACGAGGTATGGAGATGATGTACAGATCAATGGAGCGACAGAGGGTGGAAAACGGAGGAATACACTACATACCCGCAGCCCAGATGCAACAGCAACAACTACTGCAACAACAGCAACTACAACTGCAACTTTATCAGCAACAACGGATCAAAGAAAAGGTAAGGTAAAGGAAATAAAAATCGGGGTACCTACAGCTTCTGGAAAGCAGGGAAATCAGGGAAAATTGGAAGACATTTTTCCAGTCAGGGAATTTTGAGGACACAATATTTTTTATACTTGGATGACACAACATATTTTCATCACTGGGTGTGCAGGTCTAAGATACCTTTATTCATAACTGCAGAATGATGTTTAATCATAGTTAGCTTCTGTACATGTGCCATTTGGTAATACACACGCTGGGTAGTAAGTGGAGGCCATTTAAAAAAACAAATTATTATTCAAATGTATCTGGAATAAAGTAAAAAATTCTGGAAAAATCAGGGAAAATTCAGGGAATTCCATCAGGAAAAAAATGTAGGTACCCTGAAAAATTGATAACTGTTGAAATGTCTTTTGAGTCCAATTGGTCATCGATATGCTCGATTTTGGTATGTTGAGCAGCTCTCAAGTCTTGATTAAAGTTGACTAATTCTTATTTATTTCATAGCAGTAGACTTTACTTTGCATTAGCTTTGATAAACTTTGAAAAAGACAAATATACTTCGCGACTAATTAAGTTTAAGGGACACTTCCGTGAGAAATGTTGAATCTATGGATTCAACTCTTTGCAAAGCCTGAGTTCTGGCTCATGGGAAATACAAACCAATTCCTTGATCGTGTCTTTCAGGAACGAGGCCGGAGAAGACGACGAAAATCCGCACCAGAACGATATCGACAAAGATACAAAGAACGAATGAAGGAACAGGAAAGAATGGAGGAAGAAGCGGTGATACAGGAAAGGAGAAGCAGGAGTAGGGACGACAACATTGACGGTGCATCGAGTTCAACAAGGGAGAGGAATTTACCCATCGTGCCCGTGAGTTTCTGATCAGTTTAAATTAATAGCAGATTGAGAAGCATGGTTATGCCTGATTGCGAACCAAAAGTTCCAAATTCAGCTTGGAGATCTTAAAAGTTTCATGAATTTCTGCGAAAAAAATCCCAATGAGATAATTAGTAATTGATTATTTATCAGTTGTACCAATTACAAAAAAAACCCAATGATTTGTGGTGGGATATGAATATTCAGTTGATCTGAAATGATTTGCTTTTAATTTTTAAAATCAAAGTTACGGAAATGCATAGAGGGAATGGTAAACATTTTGAATGATGTAGTTGTTGCAAAGATATTGTCCAACTTTTTGTTTTTTGTTTCCTAATAGTTTGCTTTTCTTCTGATTTGTGAAAATATGTCATTTGTCGTA
Source organism: Haplosyllis leylae (assembly GCA_038406175.1). Taxonomy (NCBI): domain Eukaryota; kingdom Metazoa; phylum Annelida; class Polychaeta; order Phyllodocida; family Syllidae; genus Haplosyllis; species Haplosyllis leylae. The sequence continues at coordinate 7,591 of JBCAUG010389810.1, forward strand.
GGTGTCACTGTTGATTTGAAGTCTTATGTTGTTGAGAGCATGATCTGTTTGAGTGTATGTAATTTCTGGGCCAACAAATGTAATTGCATGAGCTTGATCTTTACACTTCTGAGTCATTTCATTTGAGAGTTTTGACAACAGGTTAAGTTTACCAATACTGTAACACCGCACTTAACACAGCAGACATTCATATTTTAAAAAATTAAGCTCGCCTCCACCAAAACGAGCAAAACAATGCTGCACATAGTGTAAGGGGACCTGTTGGTGTTTGGAACAGACAACTTTGGATACAGATAAACTTAGCATTAAAAACAGCCAGCCATAGCCCCTAGTAAAATCATCCAACCATATGTGCGGGGACCTGTTTAAGCCCCCGTTTGGGTATACCTCGTTTACGTTTGTATCACACCCAACTTTGCTGCAGATGTCGTTGTTCACGTAAGAATGTCTTTTTATATATTTTTTAAAAAATATTTTGTATTTTAAAGAGGTATTCTTTTTCTTGCTAATAAATTGATGATCATTCTATTTGGTTTTCTTCCCCATTATAAATTGCAGCCTGAAATTATCCAAAATATGGGCAAAGTAGTTGATCCAAGCAATGAGGTGAATTTATCGAGTCACCAATGATTTTCAAACATTTATTTGTGCATTTGCACTGCGATCTACATTTTTTACGAGAAATATGCACATTTCGTCTGAATCAAAAACGAACAATGGAGTTTAAAACAACAACGTCGCCAGTGCATTGAGTAAAATGGAGAAACAGATGTGCAGACTTATAATGGTGGTTTATCTGTTCTCACCGTTGAAAGTGTAAATATCACCATTATCATTAGGCGTACAATGTAAAATATGAAATAAAAGCACAAGGATATTATTGAGGCAGGTTTTATGTAGCACAAAGTCACATGCGTATGCGGACATTTGAAAGACAGGAAAACATGTTCTATTTGCAAAATTGATCAAATTATTTTCGCTCTATGATCAAAGACACAGTGTTCGATGGATTTGAGAGGCGGCTGAAAATAGATTAGCATGTATTTTGTCTTCTCTTGTAATTCGCTTATCATTGGAATCTGTACTACATTATACTATACTATACTAAATTATTCTGAATTGAAGAGTTAATGTGCAACCTTACAAGAGAAGCTGTGGAATGAAAATTTTTAGCAAAGAGCTGTTTGAGTATTTTTTTTATGGAAGGGAGATATTGTATGATTTATGTGAACTTCAGAGGCTGGGCTCTGTCTTGTTTTTTTTTCCACATTACAGTTATGTTACAGAAAGAAATTTACAATAGAACCTTCTTTGAGTGATCACTCCACGGGTGATCCCCTAGATTTTACCGTTTATGTCACATAAATATCGTTCATATTTGTTAGTGGGGTGGTACCTCTTTCTTTCGGCCAAATTTCATTGACATCAACATATAAAATGCAGTAAATATTAATAATACTTTTGACATACATGAACAATAATAATACTCCTATTATTTGAGCGCCCAGGAGACATAAATATCATCATCTAAATATGGAATGAAAGCACATGGTTAATGCTAATAGCAGAATCTGACATCAAAGAGCCCGACAGTGACCACAATTCAAAGTGTTCAATGTCAAGAGCAAATAAGGCATTCAATCTGGGAGCCACTTTGATAACAGATTCTAATCAATTCTGAGCATGATATGGTTGGGACTGGGTAGGGGGTAGGCATTAACCATATGAAGCATCAAAGACATGTAAAAATATTATGTGTTTTGATCTGCTCTTAACATGATCATGATATTTTTTTCTAGGACAATTTTATTCTTTTTCCACGAACAATGTTTAGTTTTTTATCGAAAAATATCTAATGGAAATTAGACTCCTTACTACTTGCCCATCTCCTCCCAGTTACCCACAAAAGTTGAGTTTTAAATTGCTTTATTTAAAGTGAAAAGACAGCATACACATCCTTGGTACATCTATGCTTTTACTTAGAAATCGGAATAAAATGATATATACTAATCAGTAACTCGCAGATACAAAATTTACGCTGGAGAGAGGAAAATAAAAACCGGGACTACCTTTGGCGTTCAAATAACCTGTCAGTTTTGAAAAGAATACTCTTTAAGGGTGGATCCAGGAATCTTGGTGCAGGTGAGCTTTTCTGAGAGGGCTGGAGGAAGATCAGGGTATGATTTGGCCAATTTTTAAAAAAAGACTGAAATCAAGAAAAAAAAGTTCATTGTGTGTGGCGCGGGGGCACTCGGGGCATCCTCCCCCCTCCCCGATCCGCCAGTGCTTTTTGAACAAATGGTATAAGCTTGTGTAAAAACATGTTTTTTCTGCTCCGTTTAATTTCCTGTGTTGATGAAGTCATATGTTATTTGTACTTGATTAGGAAGTATCATTATTTGTTATTGTATTATGCTCAGAAAGAGTTAGTAACTGTGACGTTTTTACATGGTGCCCAACTTGGCGCCGTTCTATCAATACAGTGGCGACATCCAGTGGCTAACAGAACAATGATGGCATCTGTTAACTGCTGTATCATAATTAAATTTGTATCCTTTGTGATGGAGAGGCTGACCTCCTCTAGCAGATGTGCTTGGTAGTTTTATTTTCAATGAGTAAATGCCTTTTTTTTCGTTGTTCTGAAATATTCTTCCAAGAGAAGTACAGTGTAATACAGTGTATACATATACATATCACGCACTTATGGATCTTATTAAATAAAATTAAATATATTCTAATTTAATGAAATTAAATATATTCTAATTTATCTTTGACGATGTTTTACCTTCCGGAAACTTATGCATTTTTTCCAATTTTAGCTTGAGAAGCGTGTTGAAGAATTAAGTCGGCAACTGGTGAAGGAAAAGCAACACAACCGACGGGATAAGTTGACAGTGGCGCATTTGCAGAGGGAAGTAGCACGACAGAAAAGCGAAGGACCATTGGTAAGTCACCGGGTACCTTCTTCCATTTTTAGGATTTATTTGTAAATAAAGTTGAGAATAAGTGGAGACTACTCTGAAGCATGGTTTTGTGCGTGTAAATACATCACTGCTTTCAAATAAAATGAAAGTATTTGAAGATCAAGATATTTCTCTTGTACAGATGAACACCCACGACTGAATGCCTTTCCCCGTACCCCGCACGGGAGCATAAAAATAATTTCTGCATGACTTCCTTCCCTATATCGGGCCAAGAACTTATCGACCGACTCTTGTATCTGAGATGCGATGATGGGGAGTCTTCAAATCCAATCGGACATTTTGTGCACCTTTGAAATAGGACTGCCCCTGTGAAATCTAGCTGTGCCATGAGAAATAGGACCAGTTCACGTCATGTCAGAAATAACATTTCAGATGAGTCTTGCATACTGGTCCTATCGCCTGACATCAAAATACTGCACAAAGAGTTGGTGACTCTTGTAGTTTCGGGCCCAGTGTGGGCTTTTTCTCGGAGATCGTACACGAATCTGATCATATTCGATTCATTTTCGCTTCCCAATGAATGTGATTGATGCCAAAAATTAATTGAAATTTTTTGGTTTTTCTCTGAGTGAATGGTCCTTGTATGAATGATGATACATTTTAGTGTAACATCTTCTGTCCAAACCTTGATGATGTGTATCGAAGGGTTTGTTTAGATCCCGGTGCCATTGACCTGAACTTTGATAGTCATGATGCTTTAGGAGGCCGATGTAAAAAGGTAATGAGAGCTGCTTTATGTGAGGAATATGTTAATTAATTTGACAGTGACGGGAAATTGAACATTTTCCCTCTCTGTCCATAGGGCGGAGTTGATCTAGTTTTGTAAAACAAGGAAACTATAATCTGCTTCTGCATCTAACTGGAGAGGCACGGTATCAAGCCTCTGAAATGTCTGTGGGAACCAATTCGTGGTGTCTGAGAATCACCTTGATCTTGTCATTCAGTAACTCAATTGCCTCCACTCGGGCCTGACAGCCCTCAAGGTGACAATTAAGTTACTGAATGTCATAATTTTGGTGATTCTCTCTGACAGAATGTTTTGAAACATTTCTGAAATTTTGAACAACATTCACCAGCCAATAAATGAGTAATCTCACCTCAAAGATGACCCAAACTTCTATTGAAATCAATAGCAAACTTAACTTTTCTAAGATTTGGCATAGTGAACCTTCTTGAAACTATAAACACTATTTAAAATGTGAAAAAAATATTATAGATAAAAACATTTGAAGAGATTACTCTCTTTCTATTTATAATTTACAATTTTATTAAATTTAAAGTGTTTTAAGTCTTGCCAAAGGTTTTAATGGTCCACTAACTGTAAGAATGCATATCAATTGGTTCACTGACCATGCTACCAGTTGGGCACAATTAATTTGAAGTGATTTTTGTGCAAGGTTTTCCTTTGAAATACATGGACATATAACAATGCTCTAATTCAAAGTTAGTTTGGAACTTTGAATTAGGAATTACTTTGGATTAAAACTTTGAATTAGAACTTACTTTGGTTTAAAACTTTGAATTAGAACTCATTTTGTTTAATTCCTTGATTTGTGGCTTCCTTCAAATTAACTCTCTGAAATAAACTCAGACTCTGACTATTACTAATGTAAAGTCTTTAAATTATGTGAAAAATTGATTTAAAAGTTTGGATCAGAAAACACTTTGAATGAAATGTTTGAATTACAACATACTTTGGATTAGAACTTTGAATTAGAGGTACTTTGAATAAGACCAGAGTTAAAACCACTTTGTGGAACTTTGAATTAACCATGCATTTTAAACATATAATGATAAATTTGAGGCAAAGATTTAGCCAAAAATTTGAATTAAGTGGAACTTCAAATTAATTATGTTCAAATTAGCATGCCAAACCTGTATTCATCACAGTTCAATAGGGCAAAACAGGTTGACAATACAGCAAACGTTCAATGAGGTTTGACGTTTACATTTTGTCAGTGAACACATGGCTTGACTTCAGCGTCCCAAAGAACTACCTTAAATACCTTTTCTAAAGGACATCGAATGACTACGAGACTATTGACTATTGTTTCTACAGTCTAACAGAACCTGCTTATCGAGGCAGATCGTGCCCTTTTGACGTGTTTAAAAGTTGCCAGTCGGTTTAGTTAATCTTAAAATTGCTCACCTGGACTTAAAGATAAACTTTTTCATCAATCAGTTGCCTAATTTAGCAGCGCTGCTGTGGTCTTTACTTTAAAAGGGATTAAAGTTTATCATCTGGAATGTATCTTGAATGCTCATCAGTCTTGGAAGATGAAGAAGAGTATTTACGAATGGATGAGGAGAAAAATAAACTTTTTGAGAATGCTAATACCGGAACAGCTGACAATTCTGGGTCCATGACAACAACTGTCAAAGGAGTATTATTTCTGTCCGGATCCGTTTTCATGGGAGCATTGTCCGCAATTTGCGTCCAAGGTCTGAACGGAAAAATTCCGGATTTTGAACTGAATACATTGCGCAGTACTTTCGCCTTCTTGTCTTTTTCGGTCTTTTCTTTTTTTCATAAAATTAGTCCAGTGCTCAGGGGAAAAGAAGTTGCATGGCTTGCTATCTATGGCGTTCTGGGAACCACAAGTACTTTGACATATTTCATATCTGTCACATGGATTTCAATGGCTTCTGAGGAAGCAGTTTACCACACATCACAGATGTTGGGAGGAATGATTCTGCTGTGGATTATAATAGGAGAAAAACCAAGTGTACAAAATATTGCATCAGTGGTATTATGCCTGTTAGGTGTGATCTTAATTTTTCAGCCTCCATTTATTTTCAGTAAAATTCTTCGGTCTAACGTTCCAACCCAAGATATAGAACTTTGTACTAATGAAAGAGATACAGTGTATGAAACACTTTGCACAAGTCATTCAAGCGGCAGAAAATCCTTTTCATTAGTTGGCTACGGACTTGCGTTTGCTACTGGTATGTTTATGGTTTTACGCTTGGTTGCAGTAAAGAGGCGTCCAGATTTCTTTGGAAATACCGAAAAACAGGTAACAATCGTACTTTGGGTGTCATTGTTTGGCGCTGTGATATCGTCTGCAGTCATGTTCTCAGTTGAGACTCTAACCGTTCCAGAAAGTCTAAAAGATCATTTACTTCTGATTATTCATAGTACCAGTTACAGTTTGACCTATCCTGGAATTTTGTACGGAAGCTCGGTACTCAATGGTAACACAGTAAATATTTTACAATCAATGAACACTATTTACATGGTAGCAGCACAGTATACATTTCTAAGAAATATATATCCTGGAAAAAGAAACTGGATTGAAGTCACTGGCGTTGGATTCATTGTACTTGGGTGTGTATTGTCATCTCTTGTGGACATAATGAAGAAAAAGAGGAAACAGATTGAGGAATAATTTGTCTCAATTCTCAAAAGAATAAACACAATAAAATAAATTCTTTGATTTCTTAAAGTTTGTTACTCTTTTGTTGATCCATTCAGGAGCTTTCTAATGCTGTACCATAGTACTCGAGTACCATATTGCAATACGGTCTAATTCACGTAATTTTAGTAAACGCAACTTCTATCATAATATATCGGAATAGAAAGTCACTTTGGTGACTCGTTCGCAAGTTGTTTCTATCATAATATATCGGAATGGAAAATCACTTTGGTGACTCGTTCGCCAGTTGTTTACATTATGTCTACAAGGAAGACCACGTCTTACAGACGGACATTGCAAATTTTCAATGCCCCATCACTGTCAGATTTCCAGCCAAACCAAGACCTGATCCTGTGGATGAACCACAATACTTTTGACAATGCATCAGGTTTCTCTGGTCGAATGCAAATGGTCCCGATACGCAGGACAATAATCAGATAGAAATCACCATCAATGAGAAGTATCGTTGTCTTCAAATGTTATTCTTTTGAGAATGTCCGCCAGACACCATTGTTATGAGAAGTTATTTTATGGAACGAATTACATGCACAGAGCATTCCTGGGAGAGTATCGGTCATTCAAAATAAAAGTTCTGACGAATAGTTCGGCATTTTAGCATTTAGCTATTGTGTTATTTTTTTCCTAAAAACGTCTCATTGTATTTGCACGCATGGTCGTGCAACATACTTTTTTATTTTTAGTACAATAAAAAAGATCGTCTGGAAAAAAAATTGTCTGAAGGAGTGCTCATGTCCATCAAAGACCTGACGATGTCTTATGTATTTTGGAGAAAATCCAGATTCTGCTTCACTTCTACCCTATGACCTTCTGAGAGACGGCAGGATGACGTGTGTGTGGAAGGATTGTCGCTGGAGGAAAGAAACGACGAGTCTGCGGTTCCACAGACTCTGCTCCATGAGGCTGACATTTGTTCTCCGAATTTGTTTATTGCTCATAGTTTAATCAGAACATCCGTGGCATTTTTCATGAGTTATGGCATACAATTAATACAACCAAGCTTTATTTAAAGATTTTTGAAGAAATTTTTGGCAACTGTCTATATCAAATGTAATAAAAATAGCTAAAGAAGTGCTGATGTGCCAGATATAAAAACAACTGTGCTAATTGCTACATACGTTTAAGACAGCGTTTATTCTCTGTAAGATAAGGAGTGAGCAAAATGGTCGGGAAACTTAAAAACATGATAATGTGGCCAACCAATTCTTTCCTTGACTCACATGGGAAGATGTTGGAGTTTTGGTGGACATAATTAGCGGACAAATTGAGAAGAGCTTGGGAGAAATTATTCTCATGAATAAGCACGACAATAAGTGTTCCATCTCACAGCATTTGTGCTTTTTCATTGTTGTCAACAGCTCGGCACACTAGAAAATCGGTCAGCGAAGAAAATTGCATGTGAGAAGAGATGAGGAATTGTCGTAAACGTCGTTGTTTCAGATGTGACAGTGACAGGGTTCCCACTCGACCTGGAAAACCTGGACAGTGTGTAATGGTAGTGGTGGTGTGTGGTAGTGTCTACAGACTATTAGTTCGGCCTCTACTACACGAGGCATTACGCCGCCTTTCTTTACGCCTTTAAGGAAAGATATTTAGCCATAATTGCTGCCTCGTTAGAGTCGGCTATTTCATCTAAACTGGCTGCGCGGATACTTTCGCAAGAGGTAGTGGGGGAAAATCAGGGTTTTATGTTAATTAGCAACCTACATCCCAATAATCTGATTGACTATGGTGGTGTGGTGAATAGTCTTTGTGACAACAGAGGTGGGAGAATTGACCAATCAGAAAGCAGATTGTGGTGTGGAGGGGGTGACTTGGAGGGGTGCACAAGGGGCTACTATTTCAAGCAATAATAGCAGTTTTTTGTGTGGATCTACCACAATTAGCCATGCTTCTGAGGATGATATAATGTTTACATGTACTGTCATGTATATTTCAAGTTCTAATTCAAAAATACTGTTTCTGGCAAAACTTCTCTATTTTTCTGTTATACTGTTACCATTGACAGTATGACCTTATACTGTTTCTAATTTGTTAAAACTCTTTCTAATTACTCTATTTTTGATTAGTTTGCTACTTTAGCAGTTTGTGGGGGTTTGTGATGTTGTGCAAACTGCTCCAAAGTGAGGATGATCCAATTTGCCTTATTCTGATTTTGTGTATCACATGACTGTTGTTGCAGCCAATCAGAAACCATTTGCGACAGTTGTTTTGGCTTCTGACAGTCCTCTAAGTGTCCAGGAAGGAGATTGGGTGTTTAGGATGGCCTGATCCTATCGAATTTGCATATTTACCATATTTGGTCATGGATACCTCTAATTATGGAGATTTATTTGAGGGACTGCCCATTTGTGTTCAAATCCAGGCATTTGTCATTTCTATCCAGGGCCCAGTTTGTGGAGGGAAGCAATG